>CAHIKZ030003940.1:67500-127500 GCA_903632075.3 Acanthosepion pharaonis
GTGTTCGGAATGCCGGGTCTTAACTGTGAAGGCTCGAACTCTGGAAAAGAGTAAGCAGATTTTAGAATAAGAATAATATTTTAAACGTTTTCAAGCTTAAAAATAAGGATTGATCCGCTCCAGCCTTGATATGTCAGTAATACTTTGATTTCAGTTTAATATAACTCTTGTGAAGATAAAACATGGTAGAAAGAGTCAGGTACTTTATGAAGAGATATAATAAGCCGATTCTTTACCCGTAACTTTAGCAATGGATTTATATATTTTATGTATTCCTCAGATGCCCTATAGTTCCTGTCCTTGTGTCTTGCTATGCTAAATTTAAAGTTTGAGAGGCGCAAAATATAGCATAATCATTAAGATATTCTTGAATGTGTAAGGAGTTCTATACTAATCGAATATCTCACGTCTGTCTAGCCAGAATAAAATCATTTTAAAAGATTTGCCTAGCAATTAAACTGAGATAAATTGCATATTTTATATGAATTCATTTTTTCTTCACTTTAAATCGAAAATTCATAAGTTGTTAGCAGCAGTAATTACTGGGTGTAACAGCAAAATTGTCCCAAAACAATGTTTGCATAGAGACGTCTGTATAAACCTAAAGCTTACGACCACATCACGTTGCAACTGGTTGCAAACGATTACCCACCTTGATACTAACCAGGCTCGACCTTGCTTAACTTCGGTGATCTTATAGAAACTGATATTTCAACGTGATGTGACCGTTAACCAAAGTTATCAAAATAGATGATAAAATACAAAGTAGGCAGCTGTTGATAAGAATTGGTCACAAAAGATATTTGATGTGTCGGCAATATTTGTTTCTCTCTTTATTCTTAACGGAAAATATTATCTTCCTTTTATTTTCATAGCTCATTAATACCGTGTGTAACAGCAACATTGTCCATTCGTTAGATTAAGCTTCGTAGAGTTGTATCTTAGAAATGATTAAAAATATCTTACTGGAATTCTTCGTTCTTATTCACCGTTCTCTTGATGGTTCTTGAATGGACTTTGAACATGGAAGCGAAAGTATGAATGCTGGTACCGTTACTGAGAGTTTGAATGTTCATTTTCGTCTCACAATTGCTTAAACAAAAGTGAGGCTGACACAAAATGATTTTAAACCATTCTCTTTTTAGCTGAATAACTCAAAGAGTTTTTTTTCAATGATTCTTACAAAAAATGGTGCTAAGAGGGCTAAACGTCTTATCTGAAAACCTGAAAAAAGAAAATCAATCAATTTAGTGTTTTTTTCCTTTATAGATATTAAACATTATGTGGGATTGATATTTATCCCATGCTGTTCACGGTTTGTTCAAATTTGCTGTTACACCCGGTATATAGAAATATATTAAAGTCATATCAAACAGAAAAGGATGATAGATGAATTAACACCTTAAAATGTTATACTGTGTATGTCTAGTAAGAACCTTTCCTCGAATATTCGAAAGTAGGTTTGTAAACGAAAATTAGAAGAAATACACGAAAGGTTATTATATATATATATATATATATATATATATATATATATATATATATATATGCACATTTCATTGAATAAGACAGAAAGATGTTTTTATTTAGTTTTTTTTATACAATTTCTCATGCGATCTAATATTTCTTTTTTTTTCGGATGATAAATTATATAAAAACTGTCCGAATGTATGTTTTATAAAAAGTTTTCATTTTTCAAAACACGGTCAAGATATTGTGTACATGTTCAAAGTTAATATGTGTTGTTTTTATTAATAAGGCTTCCGTTATTTTTAGCCTTTTTTTGCATGTTGATGTTGCTATTATATAAGTGTTGTCAACAAGTATGTTACGAATTTTATGAAACATACATAAAACAAACTATTTCTTATTTAACAGTTAAAATATTTAATCCTTGAAAATGCCTCAATGTATAGCCGAAAGCGCTCTGATAAAAAAACAAAACAAAAAAACATTCAGACAGATTTTATATAATTTATCATCCGAAAAGAAAAAAAATAGATCGCATGAGAAATTGTATAAATAAAAAAAACTAAATAAGCACATACATCGTATTCAATAAAATACACATGAATGAAGGATTGCTGCCTAAATACACACACACACACATATATATATATATATATATATATATATATATATATATATATATATATATATATATATATATATATATATATACAGCATATTCAAGTCATATTATATGCAATAATGTGCAGTAACATATTAAAATATCTACGGATATCTAAAAAAAAATTGTCAAACCTTGCAAAGAAGGAATTTGGACTCTTCGTGAAGTTTCGGTTTAGGATAGAACACAACGTTCTATCATATGCAACAGGTTTTATACAGGTATTTGAACCTTTCATTTTTGCACCTCGTTATTAGAAGTGATGACAAATGTGTTTTGCATTAAAAGAAATAAGTGAGACTTGTTATGACAAGATGAGAAACCAGTGCCAACAGCAAAGCCAGAACTCCATCCGCAGACATTCTTGATTTTCGTCTAGTGAAATAGGAAATCCATTACAGCGTGTCTACTGGAATATGGAAAGACCAACCTTGCAGACGTCCATTTCAAGTGACTTGATCGGATAAAGGAAGAACAAGAAGCAAGAATACAAAATAACCTCCCCCCCCCCGAAAAAAAAATGAGAGTTTCAGGAGAGCCGGTTCTTCCATTTCCTGCATATTCACCAGAATTCAGTTACAGATTTTCATTTATTACAATTCCTAGACTATTTTATGAGTGGAAGAACATTCTGAAACAAAGAATTTAAAACAAAAGTTAATTATGAAATTTTTAGAGGAAAACCCAGAGTTCTTTAAGCGTGGAATCGAAAACTTGGTTAGTTTTTGTGCTGCAGTCATTCATAATGAGAGTGATTTCAGTTTTTTTATAATTCATATTTAAACAAATTTGACTTACATTAGTTTTAACTTCTTTTCTGATAAAACGTAATTAAATTCTAAACCTTCTAACATATAGATTTTATGCTCCCTGCCCAAAACGCTATTAAATTTAGTTACCTTCTGCTGACAAATCTTAGTATTTTCAATTTTCAATGCAAAACTTATACACTGAATGCTAAAAGATATTTGATGAATTAAATTAAATTTTCGGGAAAAACATTTGCTAAATTCTGTGTTTAAACATCATATCTTGTTATATTCTGTGCTAAGGGAATAAATACTTAACACCAGGTGGATAATAGAAGACAGGTTTATTGTACACAACAAGTACAATATGGAAAACGGAACAGTTATACACACAGGTCAATCTATAGTGAGTGCTACTAGTTGGAAGGTCGGATGTTCTTGCGTCGTCTCGCTCTCACTCTTCATATTTAACAGACCCCCCACCAGTGATGTATGTGGCACAAGGCCGAGTTTACCGTGGGTTCTCCGAGCCCGTAGTCTCAGTTAAAAATATTCCCTTAGAACCTGCTTAAGTGGGTTCAGGGTCTGTCGATCTCCCCGGACGAAACTTTGCCATTCGGCAAAGCCTTGTCCGGATTCCTCTCTGCTCAAGGCAAAGAGTTCGACAGTGAAGAACAAGGAAGAGCATACATATATACCTGCAGTCACACGTAGGTTTATAGGTACTACCTATAGCGTAATTATTCATGGGAGTGACTGATTATTCCATTACATCATATATATTCTTGTAAATAATCAATCTAACAAATAGTGTTTACTATTTTTGTTTAAAAAAAAATGTATGAATTCACTTTTAACAGCGTTTAGGTTTTATCACAATTCTAATCAATTTTGTTTTCTTAAAACAATAAATATTGCCGAGGAGTAAAGTTAGTTTAAATAATAGCGGTGTCAATGGGAAAAAAAACCGTCCCTTTGATATTCCGTTTTTATGTGGGCAAGTTTGTCCATGTTTGCCGTAAATGGATTGACATCAAATGTAACAGGCGTTTGTGACAAATTTTAGATGAGTTAAATAAAAATGTTTATTAACTAATTCTAAATTTAACGGAGTTAAAAATAATATTTTTCAATTTCCAATGCAAAACTTATACAATACATCCTAAAAGAAATTTGATGAATTAAATTAAAGTTTAAATTAAGTTTGTAACAAATTTAAAATAAGTTAAATAAAAATGTTTATTAACTAATTCTAAATTTAATGCAGGAAAATATAAAATATTTAAATAATCCTTGTAACTTTTGAAAATGAGAAGGATTTGTTTATTAATACTTTATAACATGAAATCATTAACTACATGCCAGGAGCCGTGCAGGTTTTCAAACTAGACATTTCTCTGTGGCTGACAGTAGTGCTTGTCAAAGGCGAGGACTATTTTAAAATGGTTTCTAATTTAAATTCTCCTTCTCCTCCAATGTATCCGAAAATTACATTTTAAATAGAAACCCATGCGCCTCTGTCGCCAGTCCGCTGATCTGTTACTAAATGAGTCTTTATAGAAAAAATAAAATAAAAAAAAAAAAAAAAACTGACAGGAGAAGGGTGACAGAATTAATTTTCGTGGCATTTGCAGAGGTGGGTAAAGTGAGACGGTGAACTGTACATGTTGATATTGTAATGACTTTATTGATATTTATCGCCGGTAGTCATCATCGCCATCTTCATTGGCCTAATGGCCGCTGCTCGCAAGGAAGTCAAGATATCATTTGGAGGAAGAGTTTACTAATTTATTCATTCAGTTTTCGTGTCTACGGGATGCGACAAAAAGCGTGCTAAAGAGTGAATTATATTTCTACCTTTGTTATTTCTTTCTGCAATTGTTTATACGGGGCAGGGGTTTAATTTTGAATGGAACAGTCATTCAACTTATTTTGGTCGTGGGGGAGTTGACAAAGAGATTACGTGGGTGATAAGTTACTAGTTGTTGAGGAAATAGTGCGAAATTATCGGGAACAGGAAAGAGAGGTTTGGGAAACATAAAACAATGTAGAAAAATAGATAGAAGTTTTAAAAGTGTTAAGAATTATCAACGAATTAGTAAAGGAAATTTTTACAATGTGAGTAAAGATAAGTAGCAAAAGCGAAATTACGTCTAAAATGTTGCTGATGACGTACGAAGTTCAAAATTACGAATGAAAAAGAAAGACAAAAGGAAGCGATTAGCAAAGAATGATTTAACGATTGGCGAGGATACGTGAGAATAAATGTCAAATGAAAAATGTAAAAAAAAAAAATTCAATTATGATAAAAATGTCGTAAAATGAACGAAAAAGGTTTGAAACATGAACGAAAAACTGTCGAAAAATCAGAGATAACTGAACGGAAAAATGAAAGAAAAATGAATGAATAAATTAAAGAAAAGGACTAAAGACATAAGAGAAAACTTATTGAAAAATGAAAGAAAACATTAAGAAAATAAAAGAATAATGGAATGAAAAATGAAAATTGAAAAATGAAAGAGAATGACTGAAAACATGTAACCTAGTGAAAATTACTGAATTGAATAATCAAAGTTTGGTAATGAACGATAATACTTAGGACAAGAACAACATATATAAGATTCGCCAGCGGCGCGTAGAAGTAGTAGTCAACAGCTGGAAGTGAGTCAAGTGAATTCCACAATGAACCTCCAACTGCAGGATATCTACTAACCTCCCCACGCGGTCAGATGTGGTACAGGGCCGAATTTAATGTGGAGTATAAGAGCCCGCAGACTCGGCCCCAAATTCCCTGTAGACCCCATATAAAATGGGATCGTGTAGCCGTTTCGCATGGCGGGCCTTTGCCCATCGACATAGCCTCGTCTGGGGATCCTCTTTACCTGGAGGCAGAAAGTTTGACCAGCACAGCTGGAGATGAATCTCCAATAGCAGAATATCTACCAACCGCCTCACGCGGCCAGATGTGTCACAAGGCTTAATATAATGTAAAGTATCCAAGCACGTAGGTTCGGCCAAAAATTCGCCGTAGACCTCGTACAGAACAGGGTCACGTACCTGTTTCCCGAAACGAGACATTGCCCTTCGTCATTTCCTCATCTGGGGATCCTCTTTACCCGAAGGAAGATAGTTTGACCAGCACAGCTGGAGATGAATCTCCAACTCCAGGATATCTACCAACCGCCCCACGCGGTTAGATGTGGCACAAGGTCGAATTTAATATAGTGTATAAGAGACTAAAGGCTCGGCCAAAAATTCCCCGTAAACCCCATATAAAATGGGGTCGGGTAGCTGTTTTCTGAGACGAGACTCTGCCCTTCGACATAGCCTCATCTGGGTAGCCTCTCTGCCTGGAGGCAGATAATTCGACCAGCACAGGTGGAGACGTATCTCCAATTGCAGACCAACATACAGTGTTTACTACAGTATTTATGCCAATCGGGACATACCCATTATCGTCCGTAGGTATGCTACAACAAAAACAAAGAAAAATATTGAACAATGAAATTGATTGATAACTGAAAGAATATGTTTAGACAAATGAAAAACGTATAGAGTAATGATACAAATATATTGGAAAATGAAAAAAGTTGTTTGAAATTAACATAAAAAGTATTTAAGATTGAAAGGAAAATAACTGAAAAATGAAAGAAAATGTATTAAAATGATGCAAAAGTAAATCGTAAAGGAGAATGATAAATAAAATGTATAAATCAAGAAATCATAATTAAAACAAAAGTGAAATTAATTAGAGGCAATCAAACAAATCTAAAAATGAAGAAAACTTAATATAAAAAAAATATAGGAAAATGAAACGGAACCATGAATAAATGACAGAAAAGGGTTGGAAATGAAAGAAAATAGATTGAAAAATGAAAGAAAATAAATGGAAAAATGAAGGAAAATGGATGAAAAGTAACTCGTAAAGAAAGAATGAAACATTATAAAAAAGAATGAATGAATAAAAAAGAAGAATTCATAAGTGGAACAAAGGGGAAAGGAAAATGATAGTAATTTGATAACGAAGAAACTTTAAATAATATATAGAAAGAATGAAAAATGAAAATAAAATGGAATCCAGATAAAAAAGAGAAAAGTGTTAAAAGCTAAAAGAAAAAAAGATTGAAAAATGATAGAACATAACTAAAAATTGAAATAAGCAAATTAATGACAAAAAAAAAAAAATAAAACCGTATCATGAATTAAAAAAAAAAAAAATTAAAACTGAAAGAGAAAATGACTGAAAAATGAAAGAAGCAAATGAAAATGTCAGAAAAGTAAATTGTAAAGAATGAGAAATGACAAAACATGAATGAATATTGAAAAAAGAAGAAATCTTAATTAAAATAAAGGAAAACCGAAAGTGATTTCGGGAAATAAAACAGAAGTTAAAATAAAAGAAATAAAAAAAATGAAAATGAAAAATAAAATACAATAAAAGAGAGAATATGTGCTGAAAAATGAAAGAAAAAAGGATTGCAAAATGAAAGCAAGAATGGAGTAAATAATGAAAGCAAAGAGGTTGCAAGATGAAAGAAAAATGGATGAGAAAGGAAAGGAGAATGAACAATAAAGACTGGAAAATGTTAGTCAAGACAAATTAAGAATGAATGCCAAGAGAGATTTTAAATATTATAAAAAAAAGAATGAAAAATGAATAGCAAAATAAATAACAAGCAAAAACAGAAATGGATTGTGAATGTGAAAATAGATACCAACTGTAACAGATAAATCTGAAGAAGGGACTCTTTAAAATTTAGTTAGAAATAACGAAACGAAATAAAAAAAAAAAAAACGACACAGAAAAATATGAATAAAAGTTATCGCGTTTATAATATAAATGGTAGATGAAATAAGAATTAAGAAGGAAAAAAGCGGATGAAAGCAGACAGATATATTTGTTCAAAACGTAATAATGGCAACGTAAAAAAATAAACAACGTAACAAAATAAATGGATTGTGAAATAAAATAAAACCATGAGCAACAAGTAAGCCCTGATGAGTGCAAAAATGTTAAGAAAAAAAACCATTATTCCTACGCAAATCTAACGTCATGTCAAGGTTAGCTTAAAGAATAAAGAAGATCTACTGAGATACAATAGTAGAGTAATTCCCACAGGCCACGTAGGTCAGTGTTCTGGCTCAGCGAAAAAGACCCAGGTTTTGAATGTTGATTGTCTACGTCAACAGATTCTTTCTACTAAAATGATTAGCACCGCACATTTCGCAGTAATAATTTACTAATTTTCATATGTACCGTATTAAATTAAAATTAAAAAGAATATCCTGAGAAAGACGAGAAATGTGTCTCATTTATAGCTAGGATTGAAATGAATTTTCGCAGCGGTGCCACAGGTCGATATTCAAGCCAAGGCGAAATATAAAATTTCCGATATTGATTTTCTAGGCTAGAAAGATTGGCGAAACGCAGTTACCTTATTTCTGTTACTCACCCTAAAGCCTTGTGTCTTAATAAGGGAAAGTTTTTATTATTGGTGCCTAGGAGACCATGTACCGAAATACACGTTTCTAATGCAAGATTAATGCTTTGCCTTTCGCATTCATGATGTGAATGACCATGACTCTCCACAACGTTTTTTTGTTGTTGTTGATCTAAATATATATATATATATATATATATATCTTTTAACATCCAACTTTGTTCTGTTATCCGTTCGCACATACGCGTTTTTAAACACGCAGTGACTCAAAAGCCCACTCCTGCATTCAGTATCATGTATGTGTTGAATTTTCCAAATACTTATTCACATTTCGCCACCGAGAAATTTCTTCTGATCAATAAGACTGTAAGTATAAATTTCCTTGTATTTCAGTTGTTTTTAATACGTCCTCGTGGCTCACCTAATTTCCCAAGAGCATTCCCAGGATTCCTCAGGAAAATCACCTCATTGCGGCTTCAAATGTTTTTAGGGTGATGCTCACATAGTACATAACACATATATGAGCACGTGGCCGAGTGATTAGAACGTTCGCTCTCTCACCATGAGACTCGAATTTGAATCGAGCCATGGTCAATTTGTCAGGAAGGTGCCTTCTTGATGCTATCGGTCTGGATCCCAGGCACCATAGGAAAGTTCCTGAAAACCATACCACGGGTTGACCCAAACCTTGGGACTAAAATTGGGTAGCACGAAGTCACAGATCATCGTGACTGAGGGGTTGAGCGTGCTAGCCTTGTCCAGACTGTTGATCACGCTAGATAACGCACGCTCTCCCAGAAAATCTAACTAAGCGTAGTTACAGTGTAAACCACAGACGGGCTTTGTGAGTGCTGAACAAACACAAATGTGTCTGAGCAGGCGTCTGCAATGGGGATCAGCTAGCCGCCATAGTAAATTCACAAGACCCAAAAGCCACACTTTATGGGGATACGTGGCGAATATAACTGTTAACCCTAGTCATGAAGAGGTTATGATTGTAGTGATCGGGGAAGCGTGCTCTTGGTAGTGCTGTCACAATGCATCGGTTCGTGGGAAGAAGTTAAACAAGTGGAATGAGGGTGGTTCGCTAAAATATGCGTGGCATGGCGAGTCTTAGCCGTGAGGATTAGAACTCGTGGAACTAAGAAATATTGCTCATCTGAACACTTTCCATGGAAATAGCAATAAAACAGTGAGAGACTTGCGACGTTTCCACAGTGGAAAAAAAAAGAAATTGGAAATTGGAAAACTCGTTCTTCCCTTGAAAGGAGATTATTCGACATTCACTCGTATAAACGCCATACTTCCGGAGATATCTTTCGGAATTTTATACGCCTTCGAATTATTGTGTCACATTTTTCTTCGTCTATTGATCCAAAACCGTGATAGTTGTACCTTCCCAAAACGAACTAGTAGGCCTCGATCGCGGTGATGGAAAGCGGCCGGATGGCATTACCATTTTCTCTTTTAAAATATGGAAGTCGTTGATTTGAGATGCGACCTGTGCGGATACATTTGCGGCCGGTAATTTGATCAGGTCCGCCGTTGAGCCAGGATCCGTCGCCCGGGACGCAGAGATAAAAAAAAAAAATTAGTTAAATATTCTTCTTTTGCTGATAGATTTTTTTTTACTCCTGTAGCAGTGGAGACTTCAGGGGTTATTGGCCCTCGTTCGATGGCGTTCCCTCGGAGGATTGGCGCGATTGCGTCTCGATTAAGGGATGAGCCTCGCGAAATGGAGTGGCTCTTGCAGCGTGTCTCACTGGCGATGGTTCGAGGCAATGCTTTCTCCATCATTGTAGCTGGCAGAGGATAGCAACAACAAAAAAGATTGTTTATAGTTACTTTGTTCAACCTTTTTTTCAATAGTTTTACCATCCATCCGCACGAACTCGTTAGTCAGTTACTCTTTTCCCCCATCTGTCCCCGGCATCCTCTATGTCATGTGTGTGTTAAATTCTCTAAACATCCTTTCCTAATACTCTGTTCCAGACAATCGAACTGTTTCCTTCTGATGGTAACTATAAGTTGTTGGTCCTATTTTACTTAAAACGTTTTCATTGGACGCGTCGTCTGTCTATAGTATTCTTAGAATTCGTCAGTAGAGCGATAACTTTGTTGCTTCAAATGCCTTCTTCCTTTGTGAAGAGATTGCGCAGAATAGACTAAGATAAAACATGTATTTTAATCGTCCTCATGGAATAAAAACACGTTTTACATAATTACGCCCCCCCCACTAATGTCAATGTTTGATCCAATTTATAAGAAGATATATTTTCAATTGATGATTTTCAAGTCAAGTGGGCCGTAACGATTAGGAAGTTAGACGAAACACATAATTCCTTCACAAGGTAACCTTGTGTTATACTGGAACATACCTATTCTATTGTTAATAGACTCTCCCACATATAATAAGTAGTAGTAGTAGCAGTCGCCAGTGGGCTCAGTGGAGTTGGTCAGTCAGTCGATGTCGGACATTAAAGTATCAGCCACCACAACTAGATTGCTGCATCATTAACTATTATTTCAAGTTCCTAACGTTTTGTACGTCGAACCTTTTTTAGGACCGACTTAGTGAAATACAAGCCTCCACTGTGAAACTACTCTATAACAACTTGCCTCATGTTAAAATAAAAAGGTAATGAGCTAAGATTGTGGAGTAATCCCCAGCGGTCGTAGAAGTCGGTGTTCAGGTTTAGAGGAGAAAAAACAGGCTCTGAATATTGATTTTATACACTGAGGACTTGTGAAAGTTAAGGATAAATTCAGAAACAATTGATATTGTAAAAAGGAATAAAGAGAAAAAGAGAAGAGTTATTAAAAATAAGTATAGAATAAAAAGGAAAGAAAATTATTTACAAGCCTCAAGAAGAAATGACAAGAACGATAGGACACCATACAAATAGCTAGCTAGCTAGATAGATAGATACTTCCAGATCATTTTATACCAACGTGGGGGTCTATCTTTCGTGCTACGCTGTTTCTGATCTTAACCACTGATCTTTCCTTTGTCATCAGTTCCCGATTAGTTATGAACAAACATCAATTGCTACATCTACTGCAAGGAATGTTAATCGTCTTCTTGATCTCTCACTCCTTTTCGGTTCTCATCAATGCTGAATTGGCTAAGCATCATACTTCGCAGGACTTACTTTTGAACAAACAATATGGCTGCCGTTTCGCCAGGTATACAGACGACGTGTTAGCAAAAAATTTTTCGCTGGTGCCTGACCACATAAATGTAAGCGTGCTACTAGATAGATAGATAGATAGATAGATAGATATCATTTTCTAAATTAGATCCCCAGAAGGCAAGCGAGTGTGACGGGATCCCTGCCGCTTTCCTAAAGAGATGTGTTCCTGAACCGACTCCTATTCTCTACAAATGATTCTTCGTTTCCGAATTTGTTAGAAGTCCTCCGTTGTAGTTTCTGTTTTTAAGAAGTCTGGGGAACCCTTTGACCATCAAATTATTGCCCTATTAACCTCTTACCACTTTTCGGCTCTCATCAATGCCGAATTGCTTAAGCTACTTACCTCGCAGTACCTCATTTTTAACTAACAATATGGCTGCCGTTTCGCCAGGTCTACAGCCGACATCACTGAATTTGTCTATCAAGCTTTAGATAAAAATGGCGAAGCTCGGGCTGTGGCTCTAGATATCTCGAAGTCGTTCGAAAGTCTTTGACATGGCCTTTTACGCAAGTTCAAGGACTACGAAGTCACGGAACGAATATTTGGCTTAATCCACTCGTTCCTAACAAAAATCGTATAATGAATGTTGAGTTGAATGGACAAGTTCCAGATCATTTTATACTAACGCAGGGGTCCCCCAGGACTCTACCTTTCGAACTATGCTGTTTATGATCTTCATCAATGACATCTCCTTTGTCATCAGTACCCAATTAGGTATTTATATAGAGGACAGATCCGATAAAGAAAACCTGGCAACTGCTTTTGAAACGAACCTGAAATCAATAGTTAACTGGAGCAAGATATGGCTTGTAACTTCTAACGCCTCCAAAACAAAACTGCTTTTATTTAATCACCATAAACAAGATTTTCTGCCTGTTGTCAGTATGGCTGATGCTAAACTCCAGGAGAACAAAACCTTCTTGGCCACACATTTTCTACTGACATAAAGTGGAGTGACTATATGGAATCAATTACTACATCTACTGCCAGGAAAGTCAGTATAGTGTCATGCCAGAAAACTTTTCTCATCAGAATCCATCTTTCACATATATAAATCGACCATTCGCCCGTGCATTGAATACATTGCGTTCATCTTTGCGATTCTTGGCAAAAACAAAAGATGGGTCTATTATATAATCGATCCAGACCAGGCAACTCGCCTTAAGTCCCTTTCTCACCGACGTGATGTGGCTTCTCTCTATCTTTTTCTATAAATATTTTCATGATGGCAACAACTAATTTAAGCGTCCTACTAGATTGGCAAATAAGTCCCATCGTTTTACGGTTGAACGAGCTAGAGGCAATCACCTCTACTCTAACAGTTTCTTTTCTCGCACTTCCAACTTGTGGATCTTATTGTCGATTTCTTGCTTTCCTGATAATTATAATCTCCAAAAATTTAAATGCAACGTCAATCACCATCTTCTGTCTTCTGGAATACTGTTCCTTTTTTGTACTTTCTTCAATCTTCCCCATTCGCATTTCTTCACCCTCTGTAACCCCATGTGGTTTAGATAGATAGATAGATAGATAGATAGATAGATAGATAGATAGATAGATAGATAGATAGATATGAACAGAATGAGATAGATAGATGTGAGATAGATATAGAGATAGATATGAACAGAATGAGATAGATAGATGTGAGATAGATAGATAGATAGATAGATAGATATGAACAGAATGAGTTAGATGTGAGATAGATAGATAGATATGAACAGAATGAGATAGATGTGAGATAGATAGATAGATAGATAGATAGATAGATAGATAGATAGATAGATAGATAGATATGAACAGAATGAGATAGATAGATGGGAGATAGATAGATAGATAGATATGAACAGAATGAGATAGATAGATGGGAGATAGATAGATGGGAGATAGATAGATAGATAGATATGAACAGAATGAGATAGATAGATGTGAGATAGATAGATAGATATGAACAGAATGAGATAGATAGATGGGAGATAGATAGATAGATATGAACAGAATGAGATAGATAGATGTGAGATAGATAGATATGAACAGAATGATATTGATAGATGTGAGAGAGATAGATATGAACAGAATGAGATAGATAGATGTGAGATTGATAGATAGATAGATAGATATGAACAGAATGAGATAGATGTGAGATAGATAGATATGAACAGAATGGGATAGATGTGAGATAGATAGATAGATAGATAGATAGATAGATAGATAGATAGATAGATGAACAGTATGAGATAGATAGATATGAACAGAATGAGAGATGAACAGTATGAGATAGATAGATAGAAAGATAGATAGATAGATAGATAGATAGATAGATAGATAGATAGATAGATGAGAAAGAATGAGAGGAGAAAGACGTTTGAAAATAATACGTAGAAATAGGTAAAAAATAAATAAATAAAAATAAACGAGAAACGGATAAAAGGAAAAAAGAAAAATAAATTCCTCGATTAATGGACGACATAAGTAGATACGAAATAAATATAAATGAAGAGAGAGAGAGATAGAGAGAGAAAGAGAGAGAATAAAAACAAGAACAAAAAGGAGTGAGAAGAGAATAGTTTTAACAAGAATAAAAAAACAACAACAACAAATAGATAATGCGTTGGAAGCGGCAAATAAGAGGGGTGAGAGTGTGGAACGGGTGTCTCACTTTAGAATTGAGAGGAGGGCAATTTTGCATCATCCCATACGCTAATTTGTTGCTCGCAAATGGCAATATTTTGAAAAGGTCTCCTTTTGTGGCAACCTTTCCGTACCGATTTGCGACGCTAAAAGCAGCAATCAGTCACCTGTGCCTCTTGGTCCTTATGCCACTCAAATGGAGAGGACAAAAAAAATCAAGCAAAGCTTCTAAGCATTTTAAAACCCCTCCTTTTCCTTCTTCCTGTTTCTATTTCTCTACGTTTTTCTATTATTTATTTTTTTTAACATCTTTATATTTTCAAATTTCGTTTTTCATTTTCTTTACGAGCACGGAGCTAACAAAAAAAAATCTATGTACGCGCTGAGAGAACAACTAAAATAAACCACTGATAAACGTCTTCTCTCTCGTAATTAAAATGGATTCTTAAAATCTGCTTTACAAAGTTGTCAGCATTTTCAAACTCCTCAGCTGCCAAAAAAGGAAACATTTAATTCCTCTCTCTTGCCTCGTCATAAACTTATCCACAAAAGCGATATTTTGAAAACTAAAATAATTAAAAACAATCCCCATATTTTACAAGAGTAAGCATTATAAATTTCATTCAAAACCGTTTTTTTTATAATAAATTTCACTGCATATAAGGCACGATGTACAGGGTTACAGACAAAATGTTTTTAATGAATAAAACCTGTGATATGAATAGAAAAGAACATGCTAGAATGTGAAGATAATGTAGGGTAGATAACGATTGTATCATGTCTTGAAGTGGTTAATTTTTTTTTAATCATTTCACCCCAAGCAAGGTGGAAAAGCCATTGATACTCAGGAGGTTACAGAGAGTGAAGCGACCGGAGAAGACGTCTCTTATATCCGGGTTTGGCCTATTTTATATACATTAACACAGGCTCTAATTTGGGACCAGAGAAAATCTCTCTTATATCCGGGTTTCTCTTATATCCGGGTCTCTTATATCCGGGTCCCTTATATCCGGGTTACACTGTAGTACACTTAAACCCACGTAGTCCGGGCGCCAGGAAAAAAAAAAAGCTCGGCAGAGCAGTTGTCATGAAAATATTCGTAGAAAAGACAAGAGTGAAGACGCGTCCTGTCGGTGAGAAAGAGACTGAAGTCGAGATTCCAAGTCAGGATTGATTAGATTGCAGATCATTCTTTGGAATTTGTCATGAGTAGCAGGAGCACCAGACCAGATATTGTAACAGTATTCAATGCACGGGCGAGAAAAAAACCTGACACGACACAATGGCCCAGCATTCCTTGCAGTTGATTTGATGTAGTCGTTCCTCTTCAAGTCAGTGGAAACGTGAGGCCAAGAAGCTACAGTATACTGTTGTCCATGAGTCTAGCAGCAGCCGTGGTGATGGTGGACAGGAAAGATTCTCTATGGTGGTTAAATGAGAGCAGTATCATTTTGAAGGTATTAAAATTTACAAGCCATTTCCTGTCCCAGTTAACCACAGAGTGGAGACCCCTTTTGAAGATCTGCGGCCAGGAATGCATTCAGGAAAGCATCCACTCAGGAATTTCCTTCACAAAGTGACAGATCATGTGAAAGGTCGAATTGCGTAGGAATTTCTTCTTACATTTGAAATACGAAGTATATGAGAGCGATTTGCCCCGCCCCGACCGTAGAACTTGCGGGCCTTTTGTTAGTCGTAGAGCGTCTTAACTGATGGTACATAACACGGAACATTAAAAACTACTAACAATGAATAAGGTTTTAACTGCTGAAACTAAAGAACCAAGCTAATCTCAACATGGAAATTGCTTGCAACTTTGTGTCTGTGAGGAAAAAGGTTGCAGAGTGGAAACTAGGTCATCCACCATGAGACTACGTCAGTCGTTTTAAGCTCTATCAATGTTTGAATGAGAGTATTAAGCAGATCTAGCTTCTCTAAACTCTACAACAAATACCTTGCTGCTTCTTGCTTTACATCTTGTTGAAAATCCTCTTCTGTAGATCTTCTCTTTAAGCCCTGTGTTAAACAATCTGATCCCGCGTATTATCGTTCTGTTAATCTTTTACCCCCTTTTTTTTTTGGCAATTTACTAGAGGCTCTAGTCAACTTCGAATTGCTTAAGCATCTCACTTCACGGTATTTATCATTTCACCCACGGGAAACGAATATGGCACAAGGCCGGTTTTATTGTGGGTTTCTCCGAGCCCGTAGGCTCGGCCAAAAAAATAGCCTTTTGAAGCCGATTAGACGGGTTCAGGCCCTGTCTACCTCCCCGGACGAAACCTTGCCCTTCGGCAAAGCCTCGTGCGGGTTCCTCTCTGCTAACGCAGAGAGTTCAACAGACGTCGGAAGTCAGCCCATCTCACTTCACACGGCCTTCTTTCAGCTAAACAATATGACTTTCCTTTCTCTCAGTCAACCGCCGATGTATTAACAGTTATTACTGAATTTGTCTATCAGGCTTTAGATAAGAACGGCGAGACTCGGGCTGTGGCTTTAGATAATTCGAAGGTGTTTGATAGGGTATGGTATGCTGGCCTTCTCCACAAGCACAAGGGCTATAGTGTCTCTGACCAGATATTTGACTTAATCAAATCATTCTTAACAAATCGGGTAATGAAAATAGAGTTGAACGGCCACGCTTAGGGATCATTTCACATTAATGCAGGGATCCTATAGGACTAACCTGGAACCTACGTTATTTCTTACCTTCACCAACGACGTTCCCGATGGCATAATCTTCCACCTAGATATTTAGCTGATGAAACAACTATTTACTCCTGTCTTAATAGTAACTCCGATAGGTCCGACAAAGTAAACCTTGCAGCTGCTATCGAAAACGACCTCCAATCAGTTGTTAACTGGTGCAAGAAAGGGCTTGCTAATTTTAACGTCTCAAAATTTAAGTTCTATCAACATGGCTGTGCTAACTTTCAGGAGAACAATTCATGGCACCTTATTTGTCTCATGGTTTCTACTGACATGTAGTGGAACGATTATATTGAATCAATTACTTGGGTTGCTGCTAAGACGTTCACTTTGTCGAGACAATTATTGTCGTCAGAATCCATCTAACACATTTACAAAACTATCATTTGTCCGTTCATTGAATATCACTGCCATATCTGGCATGCTGTCCCGGCTATATATCTCAATATTTTCGATAAAAACCAAAGAACTGTTGGATACCTTATCTGGTATCTCGACTTGAGCCACTTTCTTACTGCTGTGAAGTGACTTCTGTTTGACTTTTCTACAAATATTTTCAAGGCAATCGTTCTAATGAGCTCTCGTCCCTTTTTTTTAACTTAGCGGTATTAATTTATGCCTACTACTAGATATGCAACTAATTCTCACTGTTTTACTGTTGAAACAAATAGTAAGTAACCGTAAGTTATATTCTAATAGTTTCTTTTCCTGTACTTCTCACTGTAGTAAACAAAAAGAAGAAAGTGACGAGAGTGGGGTCAGAATGTGCAGTGCGCCGTTCGCCGGCAGACCAGCTATTCTTCATTTGTCGTCGGCCGCCTCAAGGAACTGGATTGCGAGACTCCCTTTCTCGGCCGTTACACCGGGCAGTCGTGAAACAGACACCAACTCAGCCGACGTGACGTGACGTCTCGTCCCACTCTACTGCACAAAGTCCGCAAAAATGACTCCCGACCTGATCGTGCCGCTGGCAACTCGCGTTTTTTATGCCAGTCAGATACGGCCGAAATTTGCATGTGTGCAGATATCGTCTCGTTTTGACGAGATCGGCGTGCATAAATTGTGTCTTCGATAGCAGCCATATTTCTTTTCGTCATTACTTTGCAGGCAAGACACGATCGCACTCGTTTTGAAATCCAAGGTAAGTCATGTCTTTCGTCACACTCACCTGTGTTACTCTCTTCCGATTTCTTGCTTTCTTGTCACCAACAATCTTAAAAAAAATGTGAATGTAACGTCAATCGCCATCTTCTGTCTTCGTGAAACCTTTTCTTTTTATTGTCCTTTCTTCGCGGTAAAATTTTCTCATTGTTTTCGCCTCCCAGTAATTCCTTGTATCATAATGGCAGTATTGCCTTGCTTCGAATGAAAAAAAAATATAGCAGCAATGCTCGTTTTTTGTGAAGATAAATCATAAAAGATCTTTCCTGGAGAGAGACAATGAGCCTATTATTTTTCTAGAATTTTTAGCCATGATGTGTTTCAATGAATTCCACTTGCATCCAAGCCAGTTGCAGAAATATCGCCTCTTCAGCCTTGTAATAAAAGTATTTACAAATGGAATTTGAAAACTAACAAAATGAAAGACATTATCATAATTTATAATAGTAAAGTCCATTTGAAAACGATATTTTTAAAGCTAAATGCCATATGATAGAAGACACTCAAGATAAAGCATTGCAATCAACATGCTAATAATAAATGAAATAAGAGGTATGAATGGAAGAGAAGGCGGTAAGAAGTGATGATTATGAAGATAAACAGGACGGGAAATGATTGCCCTTTGATTTAAATAGATCAAGATGCATTGTTCCGAGAAGGACACAGATGGGTGTTTCAACTACAAAGTGGTAGTTTCAGGGTAAAAGCTGTCTAAGCGGAACTTTCTTCTTGGAAGGGATTGATGGACTGGCTTGCGTGTACCTATGGCCGGCCTGATTTTATCTCCTACCAGAACCAATCTTGCCAGATATTTCAATAGATAGGGACCAGATAAAACCTTAGTCAGCCAAACTAGAAAAAACTTTAGGGGCAATAAACCTGCAGCTCAAAACTAGCAGCTCTCAAATTGCGTAGGTAAGCAAACATCAACAGGCGTATATATTTGATTGATAGGCAAGGAACGATAACAGATAACAGACGACAAAACCTCACTGTTCAAGGAATTCTACTGAGATTGCTAGGATGATTGGCTAATTCAGTTCTTTATACTACGCGAACAGAAGATTAAACGAAACTATTTAATAATAACTGAGTTTGCCCGAATTATAACTAACTAGCAGCATGGCCCGGCGTTGCCCGTGCTTGATTCAAAAATCGTACGACTCATACAGCAATCGCTGTCATTTGACCCTAAATAACGTCAAAAATAAGAAGCGAGAAAAGCTACGCACAACTGTAGAACTGAGAATGTGCTTATCGCATCTTCGACCAAACATTGAAGAAATCGTGAAAAATCACCAGACACTGAATTCACACTAAATAAGCTGCACAAATAGTTAAATAGAAACATTAAATAAAGTAAGTTCATATTTGTGTATGTATTTTTTTTTTAATCTATGGTTTTATTTCATAACATTTAAATGTATGCCCTTAAAAGATTCCGTTGAGTGTGCCGTTATATCTTCGTTTGTTCCTAGGTGTGTGGTTGCTTAAAAATGTTGAGAAAGACTGCTTTGGTTCGTGTCGTCACAGAAGACGGTAAAATAAGACATCGAGACTAGAAGGCACTTTGGAATAGAGGATAAACAAAGAGGATCAGTTTGTATGAAATATCAAGCGTCCTGTTTGACCGTGAATGATGGAACGCCAAATGAGGCTGTGTGTCTACAATATTAGCAAAAGTCAATTTATACTATTTACATCATTCGGACTGTTGTCCTCATCTTTATTGCCATACTAGCAGCATGGTCCGGCGTTTCCCGTGCTTGATTCAAAAATCGTACGACTCATACAGCAATCGCTATTTCTTGACTTAAAATATTTTTGCCCTTCCTTGCCTTTAAAGGAATGCCCTTTAGCGTGCTGATGTTCCTACATACCTTACTTCTTACCTATCTCACACTGCGAATTTTTTCGAAGCTCTATACTAAACATTAAATCTGTTACGAAAAAAAAAACTAAACAAAATGAACACAAAACGATCAGCTTTAAAAAAAAAAAAAGGACTCGTAACTGGAAAAACCGAATGAAAAAAGAATGTTAACAACAAATACTTTTTCACAACAACCCAGTTCTGCAGAATCAGAATCAACGTTGAGTTTAAGCAAGCGAATGAGCCAACTGGAGTAAAGTGCCATGCAGATTTAAATTTTTCCCACTTGTGGCGAATCCAGCTATCGATTTTTTGCATGCTAGCATGCTAGTTAACATTCGTGTATGTCAGCTGTTGGCTCTCACGCTAGCCAATAGAATCTTCCGACCTATTCGTGGCAGCCAGCTATTAAGTTCTCACTCTGGCCAGTACAAAATGGCCAGTAGAAAATGGCTGCAAACTACATGAAAACTGCCGTAGAAGCATGAAAAAATCGATTATTTCCACTGTCGATGGAAGTTGGGAAATGCAAAGTCGGTCTTGGCCTTTCCGCTAACCTGGAGCATGTGCATGTAAATTTTGGTGCAAATCCGCCG
The DNA here is from genome assembly GCA_903632075.3 of Acanthosepion pharaonis. Classification (NCBI taxonomy): domain Eukaryota; kingdom Metazoa; phylum Mollusca; class Cephalopoda; order Sepiida; family Sepiidae; genus Acanthosepion; species Acanthosepion pharaonis. The sequence continues at coordinate 87,984 of CAHIKZ030003940.1, forward strand.
AAAATTGCGGCCAGGCATTCGTTACACACACACATACACACACACACACACACACACAAACACACACACACACACACACACACAAACACACCCGGCATTTTATAGATAGAGATAATAATAATTAAATACAAATGTCAGAGTATCTCTGTGTCACACTTTTTCATCTTTACCCCTCGAGGCCGTGGCCCAATATATCATAGCATTTTGGAATCAGGCCGAGTCCGTGAGAAAATTAAACTCATTTCGGTCCGGATCCGGACCTGCAATCCTGAAATTCTGGATTCTCAATTTTTCATTTCTGTGATTGTTTGCGGTAATTTTTTTTTTACGTGATTTTTGCCACAAATTTTTGTACGATAACAATTTTTATAACTTGAAAATAACTTTGGGAATAATAGAAATTAATTGCGAAGTCCAGCTAAAGTCAACCAGGAAATAGTAATAATTATTTGTACGGAAAGTAAGGACCTACGTACATCAAACTGTCTTTAAATTAAGTGGCAGCAGAACTTTAAAAAGGTAAGCTTAAATATTAATGCAATACTTAAATGCAGCGATCAATTTTGAGTTTTTCTCTAGTTTATTGTTGCCTATCGTATACGACAGTAGTATATATTTAAAAAAAAAATCTCCGTTAAAAAAAGAGGACCAAATTGCTATCAAATGATCCAAGGCTGTAGCGGGGGAAAAAAGTTCTGCGCAAATGAAGACTACGTTCAAACGGCTTCTAGGCGTGCTTCCAATGCTGATAATATGCAAAATCGGGGTCTTTCAAACTCCTGAACAAGCCGAAGGCCCAATTAAGAACCATCTAGTAAGTACCTGACTCCTCGTACTACGCTTTATCTATACAAGCGCTAGATCATGACCGAACATGGAGCATTCCTGAAATACCTAGACAGGAGCTGCCCAGTCTTCAGATTTGTGTCCAACAGTGTCTACGTGGCCTTGTGAGTGATGAACTATTTTTCAACTTAATACCCATTTCTCACAAGTGAAACGTTTCAAGCTTCTCGCTAGTCCATGGGAAAATTTCAAACGAGCTGCATTCCTTAATTGCAGGATTTTTATGCCTCTCATCTTCGTATTTCATTACGGTTATTTACCTTACCTCTCAGCGAGGCAGTATGTGGCGCAAAGCCTTTTTAATGCAGGGCAACACCGAGCCCGTAGGCTCGGGCAAAAATTCCCTGTAGACCACGTATACACGGGGTCGGGTAGCTGTCTGCTCTTCGGCATAGCCTCGTCTGGGTTCCTCTCTGCCTTCGGGCAGAGAGTTCCAACAGCACAACTGGAGACGAATTACCAACTAAATGCCGATGCAAGTCCCCGTATTACATTAGTTCGAAGAAATTTCGATCCGAATAGCTTTCTCCCACTAACCTCTATTTTATGGAACCGACTCCCAAGCGGGTGCTTTCCCGACCACTACAATGTGAACCTGTTCAAACGAACTATATTTCTTAGTCCCCCCTTTCCCAACTGTAATCCTTTTGGGTAAGGTACGTTACGTTTCGTATATTAAAGCGAATCACACTATTCTTTTAATATTTTATTAATAAGGAGAAATTTCCACTCGGATGGAAACGTTGATTTGTGGAACTGAATCCCAGGTGGATGCTGTCCTTACGAATACAATCTTAACCTAGGTACCTCCACGAAATCGCTAAAAAAAGATGAAAATGACGCCAACCTTGGCGAAAACAAAATTTTATCGTCTAAATGCTTATGTTATTATTAAGAGGAAAGACTAAAGATTTTTAAAAAAATTTTCCTTCTTTTTGGAACATTTTATATTTTGACTAAAAAAAAACCTTGTTTCTCTTGTATCAGCGGAACTAGTAAAAAGCATAGACAATTTTTAGCACGTTTTTTTTTGGTATGACCCACATTAATTTAGAAAATCTTGCAAAAATATAAATCATTGTTGCATGTTAATGAAACTTTCAGGAACTATTCACAAATGATCGAAATTATTATAAATATGTTTATTTTTATTAAAGACATGGCAGAATTTTTTTTTATATTTATTATCCCCCACCTAACTAATCTTATGAAAACGCTAGAAATTCGATCGAGTCCACTTTAGTAAGTACAATAGTTAAAATCACAAGGCTTTCAGGAATGCAAATCATTTTTTGGGGTTTTTAATTGGGCCTTGTATAGTGATAACATCAGAAGTAATCTGTTTATGTCTTATTATTCAAATAAAGCCTTCTTATTCCAATCACTGTGTCAACCTTTATTGTTACATCCCAGACAGGCATCAACGGATTGATTTATTGGCTTGATATACATTCAGGATAAGTCAACTACGATGGTACGGATCTATCAATTTTTATTATCTAACACTATGGTAGCTAGTAGGAGTTTGAACCACTTGAACTGAATCGTTCTTAAAATATAAGTGTGAAAGAAAATGAAGAAAAAGCATGACTGGTAAATCTTAATACAGGTTGGAAAGTTCTTCTTTTATGTGCTGTTCCCCTTCAGGACGTAGGCGATCATGTCCCGCTACATCATCCTGTCCCTTGTAGCTCTTCATAAGTTTTATCTTTTTTTTTTATTACTCTCCATTTACACAAGCTCATTAAGTATGTTTCGCGCCATTTTCCTCTTTCCCGCAATTTATCCTGTATCACCAAGCCCCCCTTCCTCCTCACGTGCCCCAGATATTTCTAATGCCGCTTCCTGATGTTAAGTTTCTTTTATGGTACCATTTTCTCCAAAACTTCGTTGTTGCACTTATATTCGGTCCATGGTATACTGAGGGTCTTTCTGTAGGAGCACATTTATGCTGCTTCAAGTCTCTTCTTCATCTTTGTGGATATTGTCCAGCATTCGTTGCCATACAGAAGGACAGATACCACGTAACAGTTCAATACACTTTTCTTTGCTTCTAATGATTTTTTTCTGTCTCTTAATACTCTGCTTAGCTTTTGTAAAACCATCTTTGGACATCCCAATATACCTTCGTATCTAAGTGTCGGTTTTTCTGAACATTTCCCAGATATTTAAAGTTCTATACTTGTTTGATTATAGTATCCCCGATAAAGTTATTATGAACTTTTCTAATCATATTTTTTTTATATTTCAAATCTCACCCCAATATAGTTTTAACAATATTGTTTATAAGTTTAATTCATATTTTCTTCTTGTATTCTATATTGAAACATTTTTCTTAACAAAAAATATAAGTGTCACAGGGTCTTTCGGAACATCAGGTATTCCTGGGTATGACGAAAAACTACATCCGGCAGCAAGGCCTCTGATAGAGAGACTGGAGGTAATGAGGAGTAGGGAATCACATCTTAACTGCTGTTTTTCCCTGGTCCACTTTAACCCGTGACCGTAGCACCAATAAGGTCCAATGTATGAGGAAATAGTTAACCCACAAATAAAACAGAGTATAAAATATATTTTTCTAGTAAAAATACAAGCAATACATTTTATATAAAAGACTTACAAACACTATATATTTACAGTGTAACCCGGATATAAGAGAGTTGTCGGGACCGGAGAAGAAGTCTCTTATATATCCGGGTTTGGTCTATTTTGTTTACATTAACACAGGCTCTAATTTGGGACCAGAGAACATCTTTCTTATATCCGGGTTTCTCTTATATCCGGGTTACACTGTATAATAAAATTACCAATAATACATTTTATGGTAGAATTAGCAAAAGTACATTTTATAGGAAAATGATCTTCCATACATTTTATCTGTAGTTGAAGGGATACAATTGCGCTCAAAATATATTTAGTTGAAGCCATAATATTGTGTTCCAAATACTTTGATTTCACCATTAAATAACCCATAGAGGTTGATATGCCGCTAAACAAAAACAAACAAGGTAAAATATTTCAGTTGAATCCATATAATTGTGTTAAAAATATTTAAATTTCAGAATTAAATAACCCATAAATGTTGATAAACAAAATCAACCAACCGAACACCTTGTACTATGTCAACAGACAGAGATAGTAGAAACTTGTTAATAGCTGTCGAGTTCGTTCGAATTAAAGAAGCGAATGTTTAAGTCAAGATAAAAAAAAGCCACAGATTTGTATTTTTATTCATATTTCAGACGAACTGTTTTTACCGAATTCAGAGGAAAAAGAAAAATTGATAAAATTAAAAACAGAATAGCGACTACTCACTTTTAATGTGTTTCGGCAATTAAATCTTAGTTTGCAAGGCGTTTCTGTGCTTCATGTTGTTGACACTTTTTTTTCTTCAGCCCTTACGACCGGCGAAGTGACACGCTCTTCTTTATGAAAGGTAATAATTTAAGGAAAAAGGTTTTTAAAAGGTTAAAACCCGCGAATCAAAAAGACTGAAAGAAAGAAAGGAGTCGTGTAAGAGGTGAAGAAAGAGGAAGTGGAGTATACGCCGAGGAAAAACGACTGCATGATACTCGAGGTCGGTCAATGTTATTAAAGGAACAAAAAATGTAAAATGTAATTCTAAGAGTTTGTGGTAAAGATACTTTGTTTCCTCCAATTTTTCCTTTTAGAATTTCTTAAATTTTTTTTTATTGGATGTCATTTGAAATACTTTCCTTTCTTTTACACAGTTCTCTGTTCAATTTTAGGCTTTGTCTTCGAACAAAACGGTTCGCTTGACAAGCAATTAAAGTCGTGTCGTAACTGGTTAAAAGTGGGAGGATGTTACAAAACAATTCTTATCCTGACTCATACCCTTTCTTGCAAAGCGAAATCTGTATGTACAATGGCAATAGCAAGCGAAATCCAAACCAAATGGAAAGATTTCGAAAAGTTAATCGAAACAAATTCACCGCAGCAATGTATTTACGGTCTATTGGAAATATTTTATTTTACTTTTATTAAATTTCACTAGCCACCAATGGTAAACAGTTACTAAAACAGGCGCATGATATGGTTATTTTCTAAGTGTAGCTTAGATGTGGTACAAGGTTGAAAGTATGGAGCACCTAATGAGGATCGAACTCACTTTTCAATCGTAACTGATCTAGCGAGATATGCCTGCTAGCCATTACACCACGCAGAGGCGCCCACAGGCGCATGATATTATACTAAGAGAAAGTAAAATAGATCCGTTGAAAACAAGCAGTATAGACAGCGATTGAACTTTGATTTAAAGAGGTTAAGCTTGTGGTGACGAGGAAAGCATCCACAAGGGAGCCTGTTCCATAACGTAGCAGTTCTCGGCGAAAAAAAAATAGACTCTCTTACTGGAACAGAGAAAATGTGTGCGATTCTACTACGTTCCATAGCTATAAAGATCTGCACGAGTGGAACTAAAAATTGGCGCCCAGCTTATCATTTTTAAAAATTAGTTCCCTCCGAGCAAGGTAATAATGACACTATGATACAAGGGATTACTGGGAGGCAAACAGAATGAAAAGATTCTATCAGGAACCAGCAGCACAATTCTAAACATGAAGCAATAGATAAACCTCTACTCCTCTTAAAATACATCGGAGAAGCGGACCTATTTATTGCTATTGAGGAACATAAATAAATAAATAATAAATGATATTTGAGTTTAGGTGGAGACGTTAGATGGATAGAATTGTAGTAGGCTTGTACAGGAACGGGAAACTCAATATGAAAAAAAAAAACGGTTGATTTAAGTTTGTGGGAAAAAATGAGGTATATTGGAAAATCAGCCATCACTCTAAAACCGAGGAAACGATTTTGAACTCTGTTAAGCCTGGAAAAATCTAACATCAACGTGGAATAATTCAGCAGATCCAAATTAGGCATGGTAGCAATCCTCCATTTTTTGGTATAATCTGACCGATTATCCAAAGAACAGTCAAATAATTTCACTCCAAAAAATTGCTTGTCACCAATTAAAACAGACGGAAAAATATTAAGAGAAACCAAATCGAATCTTTAAAAGCTTGAAAATAAATATTACTTCTGATAAAGGATCGTAGGTTTGTTTACACATTATCTAACGGGAGGCTAGTCTTGAAGCAGTGGCTTCCAAGTTAAACTGGTAGACTTTTACTATATCTGTCTATATTTCTGAGATGATGTAACTATTTACACTATTTACATCATTCGAACTGTTGTCCTCATCTTTATTGCCATATTCACGACGTTTCGGCTATTGTACAGTTTGACCCTCTTCAGGTGACATACGTTGGAATTTCGTACCGAAACCTTTAATTAGTCTGCTGGGAAAGACCCCAAGTTTTTGTTCCCTAGCTGTGGCTGGGTATTGAACTAATCACTCTTTGGGTCAAGTCACTTTTTTGGATTACTCGAGCAACGCTTTTATCCACTGAGCCTTGTGTTGGTTGAGTAAAGCGTTGGTTCAGTAAAGATTTGTGAGTTCTTTTCCTGGGATACAGCAGAAGGTACCTGAATTTGGAGAGTTGGGTAACTAAAGGGAATTAACTGAAAAAAGGTCATGGCACGTAAAATTAGAACAATCTACCACGTTGACAAAATAAAGGGTTCAGTTAAAAATTCCAACGTATATTTGCTGTATTATTATCGGAGCGTAACACGGCAGAAACATCATGAATCTCTATCTATAAAAGGCAGGATGTGTGTGTGTGTGTGTGTGTGTGTCTGTATCGAATGCACGGCCGCAATCTTCGACGGATTTGCACCAAAATTTACATGCACATGCTCCAAATTAGCGGAAAGGCCAAGACCGGCATTGCATTTCCCAACTCCTATCGATAGTGGAAAAAATCGATTTTTTCATGCTTCTACGCCAGTTTTCATGTAGTTTGCGGTCATTTTCTACTGGCCAGTGTGAGAGCCAATAGCTGGCTGCCACGAATAGGCAGGAAGATTCTATTGGCTAGCGTGAGAGCCAACAGCTGACTGACACGAATGTTAACTAGCATGCTAGCATGCAAAAAATCGATAGCTGCATTCGTCACAAGTGGGAAAAATTTAAATCTGTATGGCACTTTACTCCAATTGGCTCATTCGCTTGCTTAAACTCAACGTTGATTCTGATTCTGCAGAACTGGGTTGGGTGTGAAAAAGTATTTGTTGTTAACATTCTTTTTTTTCATTCGGTTTTTCCAGTTACGAGTCCTTTTTTTAAAGCTGATCGTTTTGTGTTTATTTTGTTTAGTTCTTTTTTCGTAACAGATTTAATGTTTAGTATAGAGCTTCGAAAAAATTCGCAGTGTGAGATAGGTAAGAAGTAAGGCATGTAACAACATCAGCACGGCAAAGGGCATTCCTTTAAAGGCAAGGAAGGTCAAAAAAATTTTAAGTCAAGTGATAGCGATTGCTGTATGAATCGTGCGATTTTTTAATCAAGCACGGCCAACGCCGGGCCATGCTGCTAATATGGCAATAAAGATGAGGACAACAGTCCGAATGATGTAAATAGTATAAATTGACTTTTTGCTAATATTGTAGACTCACAGCCTCATTTGGTGTTCCATCATTCACGGTCAAACAGGACGCTTGATATTTCATACAAACCGATCCTCTTTGTTTATCCTCTATTCCAAAGTGCCTTCTAGTCTCGATGTCTTATTTTACCGTCTTCTGTGACGACACGAACCAAAGCAGTCTTTCTCAACATTTTTAAGCAACCGCACACCCAGGAACTAACGAAGATATAACGGCACACTCAACGGAATTTTTTAAGGGCATACATTTAAATGTTATGAAATAAAACCATAGATTAAAAAAAAAATACATACACAAATATGAACTTATTTTATTTAATGTTTCTATTTAACTATTTGTGCAGCTTATTTAGTGTGAATTCAGTGTCTGGTGATTTTTCACGATTTCTTCAATGTTTGGTCGAAGATGCGATAAGCACATTCTCAGTTCTTCTACAGTTGAGCGTAGCTTTTCTCGCTTCTTATTTTTCATGTTATTTACGGTCGAGGCGCCTACTTTACATAAATCAGAAGTAGAAAATTGCAATAAAAGTCATAAAGCCTTTTAAGCTAATGTGGGATATTCCTTTAGTATTGAAATCTAAAATGTATCGATGGGTAAAGTCAAATATTTATTTTGATCCCTTAAAATATAAAATAATTTTAAATATTTAATATTAAAACAACCTATTTAAAATAACATAATCGAATAAAAGTCAAAATAATTATTTTTTGAAAAAAAAGTTTAATACTTATTTCTTTACTCAAATACCAACGTTGTACCATTACTGCTTCCACACACACACACACACACACACACACATATATATATATATATATATATATATATATATATATATATATATATATATCTGATGTGGCTTGGTATTGAACACACTATTCTTTGGGTCTAACCAATGTCTTTATCCACTGGGCCATGTGTTCTTGAGCGGTGGTTAGCCAAACTTGGAGAGTTGAGTCAAAGCGAAATAGCTGAGACATCCGGAAGAGGCATGGCACGTGGAACTAGAACAATCTACCCCGGTGGACGAAATAAAGGGTTCGGTTCGAAATTCCAATCACCTGAAGAAGGCCGGAGCGTACAACGGACGAAACATGTGAACATGGCAATGAAGACGAGGATAACAGTCTATAATAATGTAAATAATGTAAGTAATCATAATATTTCATATCATCTCTCTCTCTCTCTCTCTCTCTCTATATATATATATATATATATATATATATATATATATATGTGTGTGTGTGTGTGTGTAAAAATTACAGATATAACTACAACATCTGTGTAAATTTTTAGATATAACCAGTGGTTGTATCCTACCGGTTTGCACGTATTGACCATAACAAATTCTTAAAATTATAAAAGCTTTGCGAACCGGTTGTTGGATTATCCGAAAATAATCTGATATATTAATAAGCGGATATATAATGGGTAAATATTTAATTATTACCAGTGCTCTAAGTTCTGCGGAGTCTGAAAGAAGTTTTTCTGCGATGAACATAATTTAATCTGATAAATGAAATCGTCTTGAAGTTAACAATGTGGCAAATCATCTGGTCATAAATTTGATAGATATTCAATCTGGATCTTTGGGACTGTAGTGATTCAGATAATGACACTAGAGTAAAAAAGCATCATAGCTATGAACAGAAATATGTTGAGAACAGAATTTCAATCTGGAAAATATCTTAATAAGTAAATGTTTTTTATTAAATTATCAAAATGGTTTAATTCTTTTTGATACTGTATAAAGTGATTTGTTTCCATTCTCAGATTGAAAAGGAAGGAAGCAGAATTGGTTCCCAAAGATTACCTGACTTTATAGAATCAGTTGCTTGTAAGATTTTTATATATCAAGAAAATATTGAGGGAAAAATGAAAAAATGTTTGGTAACAACTTTAGTATGATATAGTCGTGAAAGAACGAAACGCGTCACACGAAAACTTTTTTCCACGTTGCTATATATTTTCGCCATTATATATATATATATATATATATATATATATATATATATATATATATGCGTGTGTGTTTGTCTTTATGTATGCATGTGTGTGTCTGAGTATGTATGTATCTCTCTCTATATATAATATATACATAAAGATATATATATATATATAATATATATACATAAAGATATATTTAATATATATACATAATGATATATATATATAATATATATATACATAAAGATATATGTAATATATATGCATAAAGATATATATATATATAATATATATGCATAAAGATATATATATATAATATATATACATAAAGATATATGTAATATATATACATAATGATATATATATATATATATATATATATATATAAAGATATATGTAATATATATGCATAAAGATATATATATATAATATATATACATAAAGTTATATGTAATATATATACAAAAGATATATATATAATATATATACACAAACATATATATATATATATATATATATATACATAGATAGACAGATTTCATTTTAATTTATATTACGACATTTTTAAATTGAAAATTTTCTCAATATTATGGTGAGTTTATACTCTCATCATTGTTTGAGCACATATATGTGTATGTATTTGTTTATTTGTGTGAGTACATGCATATATATATATATATATATATATATATATATATATATATACATGGAATCATCATTTATTATCATTTTTTAAGTGAAAAACAATATTTTTAAATTTTCGAGGAGCAATGGGTGGTTATCACTCCAACTTTCATAGACAAACAAAATTATCAAATATAATGCCTTTGTTCTAACGGATTATAAGTTAAACCTGAAACAGGTTGACAAAAGAGATATCTGAAATCGAGGAGACATTTGAATAACGAACTATATAAGGCTCGTTAAAACCGTTGCAGACTTTGAAATAGTGTGTAGTCTGAAAGTAAATTAATACGGTATTGATAGAAATTCCAAAATAATAAAGGAAAGGAGACGTGTTTTCACTTGACACCTAACGCTTCTTACAAAATATATCTGGTATGAAGATTTAAATAATAATAATAATAATAATAATGTACCAAATGCAAAAACAATGGGAAGATAAGCTTCTTCATGATCAATACTCCGCCAGTGTCAAACACACTGATGTAGACAAACCTCGTACCCTTTCTATGGTTTACCTAGTGCAGAGTTAAAAGCTGAATCCGAAGGTTTTATTCTTGCCGCACAAGACCAATGATTACTAGCTAGAAATTACCATGCACACATACTGAAAAACTCTTAAACCGAAATACAGATTCTGTTATATATGTCCAGAAAAAATTGACCATCTTGTATCAGGTTGCACGATGTTAGCAAAGACTGAATATCAAACTCGGAATGAAAGAGTGGGCCAAAATCTGCACTGGAATATATGCAACTTGTACAGTTACAGAGATAGGAACTGTAACAATTTTATGGGACTTTCCAATACAAACAGATAGAACAATCTAAGGTACTCAACCGGACACCGTGAGAAAGATCACAAGAACAGAATGCAATCCCTGCTGATTGCAATGTAGATCTTCAAAAAAATAATCAAAATGGAAGGACCTTGAAATCGAAATTTCAAAAATGTGGCACATGTGCATATTAATAATTCCAGTTGTAGTTGGATCCCTCGGATTGAATGGAAAAGTTTCCGATAGACTAATTGAAGAGATTCCTGGTACGCATTCCTTAAAGTAAAACGGGGCGCGTAAGGAACAAAGAAGTCGTCAGGAAAATGTAACAAAAAGGACTTATATTACCAATCAGAAAGAGACACTTCGTGAACACAATGAGGAATGAAAAAATAGACTCATTGAAGGGATTCCTGGCAGACCATTTCTTAAAGAAATAAAAAAAAAACTGTACTTACAAGTAGCGCTCACACATTACGAAGGACTTTATGTATGTAAAATGTGTGATCTTAGGGATTTTTGTTTTTGTTTTTTACAAACAAAAATGATCAGTGTAAAATTTCATGAAGCCATTTCTGACCTTATATCTTTGGTTGGGACCCGAAAGGAAATATATATACAACAGAAATCAAATGAAATAATAATAAAAATAATAATAAAAATAATAATAATAATAATCCTCCTCCTCCTCCTCATTATTATTATTATTATTATTATAAATGTCTAATGCTACAAGGGCATAGTTTCGTAGCCTCTGATCTTAATTGATTGTCGGTTTTATAATGTCCACAATTTGAGTAAAACTTTTAATAAAGGCGAGAAATACATGTCTTGCGCAATACTACATATTTGTTTGTCTCTTGACTTGAACCAGTTAGGCATGATGATCCCAAACTAATCCCTGGGATTAATCAGGAATATTTGGGATTATCATGGGCGAGCGGTTTTATTTTAATGTTGTAGGATGAGGTAAGTTGAATTGATTTAAGATGAATTGCATGTCATTTCTAGATACTTGCAAACCGCATCTTTCAGAACTGATTGGGTTACCTTGTCTGAAGTTATTTCTCCGATCCCAAGGTTTATTGGCTGCTTTTATCAAAACCATTCACTATGTGATGCATGCCTCTGGTATACTCTTATCAAGTTGCTTACGGCCATATCACTTTAAAACATCGGCCACCTATGATCACCGAAGTACCTAGATGAGTGACCCCTTGGAAAACCCAAGTGCTGTCAGCTTGAATGTAGGGATAGTGTAATGGCGGATTCGGAGAGCCGAGATCCAATTTCACTTGGATTCGGTATATTTATTTAAGGGCAAATAACGTTTGAGAAAGGTATGAATACATCCTCTTCTCCCCAGGTATTGGTTAATTAGTACGAATTGTATCACTAAATCATTATCATCTCTCCCGCCCCTACCAAAAAAATTATTCTAATCTAAAAATATTTTCCGGCTTTCAATAAACTTGGGTTCATAAGGGTTCATAAGCCGTTGGAAGCGAATCAATCAGCAATCAAAAAAAAAAAAAAAAACTTATCAGCCTGAGCATCACAACATCTATGTGATGGCGCTCATCTCTGCCTCAATAATAATAATAATAATAATAATAATAATAATAAAAATAATAATCAGAAAAAAGGTAAATAATATGCAAAATTAAATAATAAAATTTCTTTTACTACGTATGAGATGGTTTGTTTTGTTTTTTTTTTTTTTTTTTTTTTTTTTTTTTTTTAGCGTATATCAATAAGATTTTTATTGCTGGAAATATTTCTTTCCAAAACGTATTGTTGGTTATAATTTTTTTCAAGCAAATGTACTGCTGGTAATATTTTTTTTCTTTTAGAAAAGTGCACTGCTGGTAATAATATATTGCTGATAATAATTTTTACAAAAAAGTATTGCTGGTAAACTTATTTTTAAAATTTCGTAGAGTTTCAGCCTTTTTTTTTTTTTTTTTAAATATTTGCCCATAGCTGGGATCCTGACAGCTGCAATGACACAGAGTCAGGATGGACCTGGGAACACCAGGAATTCAGAAGTAGTTCCACTCTCCTCAAAACCTCCTGGGCAATGGCTTTGCTGTCGGATATATTTTATCGTCTTACCCAGGACGCGGATGAAGTTTATCGTCTTACCCAGGACGACGTATGAGATGGAATACGAAGAAATAAAAAGATAATGCAGTACAAGTTCATAAAATCGGAGTATTAAATAATACTGTCAAGCGGATGTGCAATACATGTTCCCACGATTTCTCGAAGCATAATGTCAAATATACATTAAAAAGAAAGTGGCACTTCGACGTCTCTTGGATCAGTTACGAATGAATAGTGAGTTAGATCCTCACTGAGTGCCTCATACTTCCGGCCTTATGCCAACTCTAAGCTACGTTTAGAAAATCATTTAGGGCTCTTCGACGTGGTGTAATGTTTAGCAAGCTTGTCTCGCTACATCAATTACGACTGAATAGTGAGTTCGATTCTCACTGTGTTTTCTTTGTGCCACAACAAAGCTACGCTTATTAAATCGCTATACGTTAAAAGATAGAACGAACGTAACAAAGAGTGAAATAAAAAGTAGAAAGAAAGAAAAAAAATGAAAGATAGAAAGCAAAAAAGAAAGGCAGAAAGACAAAAAGAAAGAAAGAATACAAGGCACAAAATGGCTACCACTAAAACGACATACAAAACAATACACCCGAGGCTGATTTACAGCTTCTCCGTAGTCTGGGCTAAGCAGCAAATTTTCGAATCGATAGAATGAAATAACAAAGAATAGAAAAGTTAGGAGGACCTCACCTGAGAGATACCGAAATTGCAGAATTTCTTTAGGGCAGCTGTTCTTTCTTGAATCTATTTCAAAAATCCTTTTGGAGAAAATAGAAAAAAGATATCAGTCAAAACATTCAAAAGCGACAGAAACAACTCTTCTCTTGAAGACGACAGGGGTACTGAGAAATAAATTAGAGTGTAGAGGAAAACTCGCGTCACTTGGCTATTCCAGAACGAATTGTAATTTCAGTAAGAATGCAGATATTTATTACGATTATGATTATTAATAATGATAATATGATAATTAAAATATGTTCGTAAAAAAAAGAAATCTGCTATTTTAGCTCTAAGATAGAAATAAGAAATGAAATTAATGAAAACAGTATTTGAGCGATTGTGAGCAATTCCAAATACGTGACTTTTATTTTCGGATGTCAGCAAAGTAAAACGGATTTCTATTTAGAAACATCGGTTCCAATTTGTCAAGAAATTTGTTGCTATTTACTTTTCCCGTGAATAAATTGAATAAAATACCCAAATTTTATTTTTGTTTGATCTTTTGGCATTTCTAAGGATCCTGAACGTGCCGAGGTTGAGGCCATTAAATGGGAAATTTCAGTCGGGGGAAATAATCAGCAGGATAATTTTCATGAAAAGTATTTGATAGAGGAAGCTAATCTAAATGCGTTTAGAAAAAAGGTTGCAATAAAGAGAGAATTAGTAAATAGGCTTTTTTTTCCGAGCAATTCTTAGCTGAGTATGAAAATGGAGCAAAAGATTGAAGACTCACTTCCTGTAGACTTTGAAACATCAACCAAATATTTGCCACAGATTGATTACAGACAAAGATACACATTAACTCACACATATATAATTATCTATCTATCTATCTATCTATCTATCTCTCCCTATATATATATATATATATATATATATATATATATATATATATATATATTCAAAACACGATCAAGATATTGTGTCCATAGTCATAGTTGATATTACTGAGTGTTGCCTTTTTTTTTTTATTAATAAGGCTTCTATAATTTTTAGCCATTTTTGGATGTAGATGATGCTATATATATATATATATATATATATATATATATATATATATATATATGTGTGTGTGTGTAATGAAATTTTGTTTCATCTATGTATGAACTTTAATAATAATTGAAGAATATAATAAATAATGAAATATAAGTAATTATATTATGAAGTGAATAATTCCTTCGTCAGAAATACAGTAGTTTTGAATATCGGTAATATTATATTTATATTTGTAGCGGTTATCAGTATATATATATATATATATATGTGTGTGTGTGTGTCTGTCTGTTTAAGTAAATTACACATATTATGTATGCTTATTTTTAACATAATCCTTTCATACTCACGAATAAATTTACGTGTATTGCAATTAAATGATGTAAGAAATGTGCTGTGAAAATCGTTTTTATTTCCCAAGTACTTTCGATCTTCTTCCGTGATCATCTTCAGTGGTGCAAGCAGTAATATAAAACAGTGTGTTACTATTCGTTACTTTAATTTTTTCTTTTCTTTTTTGACATCTACACCATCATCCCTGTCCACAAAAAATACTGACAGATAAAACAAATATTATACACCAAGAAAATAACAAATTCAAACTACAGATCCTCGAAGAAATCTACATTAAAGAATTGAATCGTGATTACAATTCAAATGTAATAAAATATAACCATGCAATATTAGAGTTTGAGCCTTTTATATTATATTCTTACTCTGTCCTGGACATTGAGTTCTACCTGGATTCTATCCTCTTGGGACATATATATATATAATATAAAAAAATCCAAATTACAATCAAAAACGTTTGCGGTATCTCTCTTGTTTTAAATATATATATATATATATATATATATATATATATATATATATATATATATATATATATGAGTAGTTCTAAAACAGCTGTCGAACGCCTGGCATTTGCTTAAAGGCAAATTTGGTCGGACTGTCTACACCTGAGAGATGATTCTTTGTTCATATATATATATATATATATATATATATATATATATACGTAATAAATTTTGCTGTGCAATTCTGACAGAATTATAAGTCATTTTTAAACACGCACAAATAAATGCATACCCGCACAACACATTTTCGTTATCGATATGATGAAGCACTATATGCGAAATGCATTATCGGATATTATTTTCAGATTATACTTTCATAACTAATATATATATATATATATATATATATATATATAGAGAGAGAGAGAGAGAGAGATTAAAGCTTATCCATTTTAAATGACAGCGTAAGTTTGTTTATCTCATCGTTGTTGTTTTTTTCTAATTAGCAGCTAATATTTTATACATCGGAATTAAAATTGTGAAATAACTCTCCGATCTTCATGTTATTTTCAAGTAGTTTTTTACAGACATATAGAGAATTGAATGTTATATTGATAAGATTTTAAATGTTCGTGCCGTAAAGATGTAAATGTTGGAAATATACTTTTTTATTTCTGGGGAAATAATGGCTAGTTTTATCATTGCCGTGTCCACATTTTAAATTCCCAGTAGTCATCCTACTAGACGGGATGCTGCCCAGCGGTAGAGAACCCAGTCTCATCTGCCATTTAATCTATAACTGTCCCTAGGAAAATCAGGGCTGATTACCCGCCTTTCATAAGGGTAATAATGCGAAAGTGAATGCAACCCAATTAGATCTCAGAATCTAAATGTCAGCGTTAAGCTCAAGAAGTACCTAATTCTAAGCAATGGTAACAAAAATGAATAAAATTTATATTATATCAAAATCATTATTTTATTTCTCTTTGAAATAATTCTGAATATAAAGAATTCTGTGGATTCTGTATAGATTTCTTGACATTTAAACTTATTGCAGCATGGATAGCCGTTCGGTTTAAGGAATCAGTGAGCCATGAGTAAATAGCAGGACAGACCGTGTTCTATAGCCTTGGATGGCAACTGGTCTACCGTAGATAGAAATGGCAACCTACTACAGGAAAAAAAAATCTGCCTCGTCAGTCATGTATCGAAAGGTATATGATCGCCTAAACGTGTATCACTATCGCACATAACTGAGAGGCACGGTCGGTGTAAGGGATAGCGACACGGATTGAGGAATCGGAGGGCCGAGTTCGAATTCCATTCGAATCCATTATATTCAATTAGGTGCTAATATCCTTGGGAAATGTTTGAATCCTCTTCTACTCCCCCCAGCTATGGGCAAATAGCGGGACAGACCGGGTTCTGTAGCCTTGGATGGCAACTGGTCTACTACAAAAAGAAATGGCAAACTACTGCGGGAAAAATCAGCCTTGTCAGTCATGCATCAAAAGATACATGATCGCCTGAATGTGTATCACGCATGGCACATAACTGACTGTCTGACTGCAACTAAGATAATGTTGTAATGTTTATATTAGCTGTTTCTTTGTGTAGAAAAAATTGGTATTCCTTGATTAAACTACCAGTTCTGTCCTCGGTTGAAATTTATAAAATTATTCTATCAAAATAAATTTTCAGGAAAAATTCCCCATGTCCAGTAAGTGTTATCAATCTTTCTAATATCGATGATGGTTTCCTTCCTAACCTTTTGTATGAAGTAGTGTGGAACGTCAAGTTTTCGACTACGACATTATTCTCTTTTCGAATTACATGCGTTAACCATTGTAGTTGTTGAACGTCCTTGAGTGATGTGGCTTTTGTTATTTGGTACAGTTTTTTGCTTGTTTGTGATCTTGTAGCGCCAATGCACGGGATTTGATGATGGACAGTCCTTGCTATGACAACACGGGCTTCATTTACTCGAATCGATTTTTAACTATTGATTTGAAAAATTGGTTGTTGATAGTTTAAATATTTCTGAACGACTGGTAACATGGTACCATCTGAAAGTCTCAATCTGATGGTATCGCATGGTACCATCTGAAAGTCTCAATCTGATCGTATCGCATGGTACCATCTGAAAGTCTCAATCTGATCGTATCGCATGGTACCATCTGAAAGTCTCAATCTGATCGTATCGCATGGTACCATCTGAAAGTCTCAATCTGATCGTATCGCATGGTACCATCTGAAAGTCTCAATCTGATGGTATCGCATGGTACCATCTGAAAGTCTCAATCTGATCGTATCGCATGGTACCATCTGAAAGTCTCAATCTGATCGTATCGCATGGTACCATCTGAAAGTCTCAATCTGATCGTATCGCATGGTACCATCTGAGTCTCAATCTGATCGTATCGCATGGTACCATCTGAAAGTCTCAATCTGATGAGATTATTTAAGAACAAGACTAGTTCTTCGGTCAGTGTTTTGATTTTGTAAAGCTATTAGGTCCTAAGAAATATCTATTTCGTGAACTACTTGTAATGACTAATGTAACATTCTACCTGACCTTTCCTTAAATATATAATAACAAGAGATGAAAAATTGGTTACATCCGACAACGACAACTTGCATTGACATGTGTAAATCTCTCAAATGACGCCACGGAAGAAAGGGAATCATGTCAATTCGGTAGAATCGTCGGCTATTACTCCTTTCTTCTTTATGTGCCGCTTTTCCTCTAGGGCGTACGCAATCATGGCTCTCCACAATTTCCTCTCCTTTGTATCTCTTAATAAATGTTGTCTTTTTGCTATTTTCCTAAAGACTGTTCAATTTACTTAACTTTATCAAGTATGTCATGCCCTATTTTTTTCTGTCCCTCTTGCCCTCAATCAATCCTGTGAGTATCGTATTTCCCACGCCCTTCTTCCTCATTATGTGCCAAGGAAATCTGTTCCTGCTGTTAAGTATAAGATTGTGTTTCCATTTTCTCTAAAACGTCGGCGTTGCTCATATGTTCGGTCCATGGTATCCTCAGCATACTTCTGTAGAATTATATTTCTGTTGCTTCAAGTCTCTTCTTCATTTTTGAGGAGATTGTCTCGGGCAGTTATCACGTAATAATTCTGTACTCTTTTCTTTGTTTCTAACGAAGCTTTTTCTGATTTAGAATGCATTTTTGGTTATCCAAATGTTTCTTCGGTTTTCACTGTTGCACTTTCCGTCTTTCCTACATATTTATTTTTTTTATTTGTTTGATTTTTGTATCTCCGATTTGTAATTTGCATTTTGGTCTCATCCTTTTGGCAACAACCAATTTTTTCGTCTTCCTGCAGTTTATTTTTAGTCCATTCCTCTCGTTTTCCTTCACTACCTTCTGTAGGAGATTTCGTAGTTTTCTTTCCGTGTCTGCTATCAAAACTGTGTCATATACATCCAGCAGCGGGTGACAAGCAAATTTCGCTCCTCAATAAGAAAACTTTTCTTATTATGACAGTGCAATACCACATACAGCAAGAATAACACAGCATTTTGTTCTACCCGAATCGCCATATTCTGGTCTGTTCAACCCGAATCGCCATATTCTGGTTTGTTCAACCCGACTCTCCATATTCTGGTCTCTTCTACACGAATCGCCATTTCTAGTCTGTACAACCAGATCGACATATTCTAGTCTGTTCTAACCGACTCGCAATATTCTGGTCTTTTCCAACCGAATCGCCATTTTCTGGTCTGTTCTACCCGACTCGCCATATTCAGGTCTGTTCTACCCGACTCGCCATATTCTGGTCTCTTCAGCCCGACTCGCCATATTCAGGTCTGTTCTACCAGACTCGCCATATTCAGGTCTGTTCTACCCGACTCGCCATTTTCTGGTCGGTTCAACCCGACTCGCCATATTCTGGTCTGTTCTGCCCGACTCGCCATATCCAGGTCTGTTCTACCCGATTCGCCATATTCTGGTCTGTTCTACCCGACTCACCATATTCTGGTCTGTTATACACGACTCGCCATATTCACCTGACCTAATGGAATTATAACTTTTCGTCGCTGCAAAAAAATATTTGATTGGATAAACCTTTCATTGTGAAAACCAGATACCAAAGTATAAAACTTTAATCTCTTTCAAAGTAGGATCCTCTGCCTTCAATGCCCTTGTTGTAGCGCTACAGCCTCTCAGTGAAGACTCGATGAAAGCCCAGGCCCCTTGTCACAGGCTCCTTCATCTTCTCACTGTCTTCAAAACGACTGCCTTTATGAGGCTTGCACAGTTTGAGGAGCAACCAAATGTTACAGGGAGCAAGTTCTCGGCTGTAGATGAGGGAGAGACAATTTTGATGACTATCAACCATTTTCCTGCTGACACTAACGCGTTTTTCTTCTGTTCGTCACTGGGCACCTCAAGAACAAACTTTTTACAAATTTTGCACATTTTTATATCTTCATGAATAATTATGTGTATCTTTGCCATACCAATTCCAAATTGAGTGCCTATTGTCTTTAGAGACTCATGACGATCTTCGTCTACAAAATTGCGAATTTTATCAGTCAGCTCTGATGTTCTGACGTCCGCATCTACATTTTATACCGCCCACATCACCCATCGTCTTTCACAGCTTCTCCATCGTCCTTGAACCTCTTGCGCCAGGGGGAAATCAGATGCTTGGCTCATACATATTAACGTATAAGCAGTTTGAAGCATTTCATACGTTTCTATAGCATGATTGCCAAGTTTAACGCAAACCTTTATTGTATAGCTAGCTTCCAAATTGTTTCACGCCTTGACTGCATTGTGAAAATTAGTCTTCTGTGACAATCAGTATTTAATCGGGTGTGTTTTTACAACCGTCTCCCTCAATCTGGTATAACAAAAGTTGGTAAGTCAACTTATTACATGTATAGCAATTATATAATAAAACTAGAACAATTTAAGAAAGCTATAATTGCCTATCCAAAAAAATGTCTCAAAACTTCTTGAAGGCACCTCGTATAATTGAATATAATTAAATGATTTATTTTTTATGGATAATGTTGATAAAAAATGCTTACGATTTAATTGTTGGGGCCTTGTTAGAGCCAGAAATAAAGACACAAAGAGGGGAATTGATTTAAACAAATATATTAAGAGAAACAGTAATACAAACATATACAAACGAGTGTGTTACAGCAAGAATGTTCGGTCCGACTGTCAAAGCTGACTGCTGGAAATTTCCCTCTCCAAATGGCAATACCTGCTCCTATTTATAGCTGGGAAAGTTAAGGCGTGCGTGGGTAAATTACCATAACATTAATCTAATAGAAACTATATATGGCTAAGACCACTGAATCTGGAAGTGGAAATACCTGGACATAGCGATTTGATTTTATTACTTTACTGAAAGTAGAATTATTTGGACGAATGGCATATTATCTTGAGATTTTGTAGCATGATTTTTTTTGCTTCTCTCTTTAAATTCTCTAGCATAAAAAAGCTACTTTGATTTTCCTTAACAAGAGGTTCTAAAACATTGCAAACGAATACGGGCTCCAAAGGACAATTGGTTTAATAAACCTCATGACTTACCAAATAATCCATAATCTGATGCATAGTGCGCGACACAGAATTAGACAGGAAATAGGAAAAGAAAAATCTGCTTTTATCGAAGACGCTATCTACCAACTACCTGACGCAGTCAGATGTGGTACAAGGCCGAATTTAATGTAGGGTCCCCGAGCCCGTAGGCTCATCCAAAAATTCCCCTAGACCCCGTATAATACGGGGTCGGGGTAGGTGTTTCCCGTGACGAGACTCTGCCTTTCGACATAACCCTGTCTGAAGATGCTCCCTGCTCAGAGTCAGAGAGCTTAACCAGCCCAGCTGAAGACGAATCTCTAAGTTAAGGACGGCCGGAGGCACTCAATAAGAAGTGCTATATTTATAATCAGAATTATATAAAAGAGCACAATACTCATGCAGAAGGATGTATATATACCTACGTTTCACTAATTTTGCAAAATTATTTGATTAGGTACGATATAAATATCTATTTGAACTGCAAGGGAAACTTGATTTACTTGGGAAGATGTAATAATTACTCAAAATCTGTAGTGGGAGCAAACCCCCTGCATAGGGACAGAAAAGGAATCGTGTAAGATCTTAAAAATAGAAATAGGTCGTAATAAATTAGTTGACTCATTCGGGACTTTCTTAACGGAATTGGAGGTTCTAAAAAAATCATCGCTGGACACATTCGTAACAATATAAAATGCATAGATGGCACTATGTTGTAGGCAGACACTGAAACAAAACTGCATGAACCCATAAAGAATGTAGTAAAGGAGAGCGTGAAGAAAGGACTAATCCCAAATTGTAAGAAGAAAGATTGTATGGCTGTCAGTAAGAGAGAAAGCTCAAGACGCAAGCTAAAAATTGGAGGTATGAAAAATGAGACAGAGGCTGAAGTTTAAATATCTGGGAAGTGTTTTAACGGATGACTGAATATACGACATCGAAATCCGAAGATCCGTTGGAATTGGAAAAGATATCTTCCAAAAACGAAATAAAGTTCTAAGAGACAGAAGGAATTTGTGAGAATTCAAAAAAAAATTCTTAACTGCTATGTCATGGCACTTCTCCTATAAGACTGGACAATTTCTTCATGGATAAAGAGAAAATTTGAGGCAACTGGGATGTGATTCTACAGAAGGATAATGGAAAAATCATGGACCTAGCCTGTAAAGAACCAGTTTTAAGGAAAATGGGAAACAAAAAGTACATTTATATATAAAATCTGAAAAAGTTACTTTAAATTTCTGGGACATATAATGCGGAAATAAGGTCTGGAAAATGTGACACTCACAAGATATATTAAAAGCAATTTAGACAGAAGTAAAAAAAGATTAAGCTGCCTAACGGGCTTGTGTACATGGGAAGGATAGTAAAAAAGACAAACATTGCTAAGAGCGATAAAGGATATGAAATTGTGAAAAATCATGGCTGCCAACGTTCTTAACGAGCATGACTATAAGAAGACCAGAATCTTCGTAATTCATGTGAAATGTTTTGATTATTACCTATTTCTTAATTCTCTTAAAGATTCGAACTATAACATGCTGGTAGCCTACAGACACTATCTTAAAAATATGGTTTTCCTTTTTTAACGTTCACAATCAATATAGTAATACATTTGAAAGTATAAATTTACAAAGAATATTCATTTTTCTATTCCTAAGGCAGATTAATGTTTCAGTTAATATCGTTAATTTAAATGGACTAATCAAAATATCTTGCACAATTCACAATGTATTAAACACGCCATTAACTTTGTTTCAGTTTTTCTCTAAACCTTTGCTTAATATGTTTCATTCGACAATATTGTATGACGTACTAGCATAACCGAATTGGAAAAAAAAAGGAGTTTAAGAAAATGAAACACGGAAGAAAAAAAGGGGAAACGGTAAAGAGTAAAAGTAAACAAAAGAAAGGAAGCGGAAGAAAGGCAGATAAAACTAAACAAAGAAAAAGAGAAATAGTACGAATCGAGTGAGGGCTAGTGAAAAATAAAGAAGAAGAAGAAGAAGAAGCTTTAAACGTGAAAAGACAATATAATTTTTTTAAAAAAATGAGAGCATCAACAAAAACTATTTCAACAATAGCAATCCACAAATAGAAAAAAAAAGAAGAAAAAATGAATGGAAGAACCAGACGATAAAGACAAAACACTTAAAACTACAATGACAACTATAATAACCAAAAACCTTACTAATAACTGTATTAATGCAGAGAATAGTTTTAAGTGTCTTTTCGGTAAAAAAAAAAAATTAGAATAAAAATAAACATAATTATTTTTCATGTGTATTGACATATTTGAACTGGTGGCTATATTTTTGTTCTAAAATTTCGTTCTTTTTTTTGTTTTTGTTTTCTGAATGTCATTACACTCTGCAAAATACTTTTAAGAGATGTTATTTATGAATTCAAAAACTGCTGTCACTGTTGTAGCACTAATTGTCGGTATTGCTTAATGAAAATCTTCGAAGATGATGGCGTCTGTGATGCTGAGAAAAGAAGAAGCAAGCATGAAAGGCAGACGACAAAGGACGAAGATATTCCGGGCTGTTAATGAGTACGAACAGTGAGAGTAAAGCGAAGGAAAATAGTCACGAAAATAGATTCAATAAAATGGCTATGTTTAGCTTTGATTAATATCATTCTAAGCAACACCGCTAAAAAAAGAGGAAGAAAAAAATATTAATATCGTATACTTTACGGATTTTATGACAATATTCATATCTTTCTTTTCGTTCTATGCACTGATTTGCATTATTTATCGGACATATTGGCTATTAGTCATACATATTGGCTTTGAAATGCAGTGTAATATTGGAACATTATTTAGACCATCTAAGAGATGGAATCAACATAGCCTCTTATTTCGTTCACTAGAATGCGTTGCAGCCACTACCGTAACAATTTTTGTTTGATATATCAGTTGTACTCAGTTAAGTGCCATACATAATACACGCTTGGACGACCATGTCTGTTGCAATTCATGACTGTCTAGGTAGAAGATTTTCTCGCAGCAGGTTGCCATATCTTTCTGCAATAAACTGGTTATCAACCAAGGACCCAGTCCGTATAGGACCCAGTCTGTCCTGCTATTCAACCTATAGCTGGGCTGAGTAGAGATGGATTCGTACCTTTTCCAAGGGTATGTTCGCGTAGGTGATTGTACGTATTGTTAATGTAAACGATCCTGACCAGGCATATAGAATCCAGTCATTTCTCAGCGACGTGGCGTAGCCTCCCTCTGTGTGTTCTACAAATATTTTTTTGACAACTGCTATGACGACCTTTTCTTCCTGGTGGAACGACTGCATGAATTTAAGCGTTCTACTTGATTGGCATTTAGTTCCCACTCGTTTACTTTTGAAATATCTGAATGCAACCGCTACTTCTACTCCTCCAACAGTGTATTTTAATTCCCTTCCCTCCTGTGGAACTTCCTTCCGTTTACTTTCTTCCTTGACAACTACAATCTTCAAAAATTTAAATGCAACGTCAATTACCATCTTCTATCTTCTTGAATCCCGTTCATGTCCTGTCCTTTCCTCAATCCTCAGTCTTTTCTCTTAATGTCACTCCTTGTAACCCCGTCCTGCGAACTAGTGGCATTCACGCCTTGCTTGGGGTGAAATGATTAAAAAAGAGTTTTACGGATTTTATGACAATATCCATATAATTCTGATTTCCTATGATCTAATTTACATTATCAGATATGAAAAATTTCTCAGAGTTAACCTGTAGAAAAAGACAATATTTATAAATGTAAAAGACAATAAGAAAACTGTAATGGTAGCCGACGCGTTTCGTCCTATTTGGACTTTTTCAAGGCAAAAACGAAATAAATTTATTAAACAAAGCAAGTAATAATAAAAAAACAAAATATCCTTAGCAACTGGAAGAATTTAGAGAACGCTATTTTCATACTGTTAACTGAAAATTACGTTACGTACTGTCAGGTGTGGAGATATTGTTTTTATTGTTGTGTTGACGGATTTAACAATTTTCTTTTGATTTCTTGATACTGTTCTGTACATTTGCTTGGAAGAGTAGTAATTCTGTTAAGAAAGGTGAAATAGGGAAAAGGCCTAGGCGTAGATTAATATTTGGGTAATGGCGGCACTCTCGAGGATTTTCCTTCTGAGTGAATTATTTTCTTTTTTTTTACAGTTTTCCTATTGTCTTTGACATAAAAAATTATCGAATCTATTGATATTAGTTATATTTATTAGCTCATAAATACAGTTTAATATTGAGACATGACCATCTAAGACATGATATCATCATGAGTGATTGTAATGAACTTAATTGAAATCCGACGTCCGT
Source organism: Acanthosepion pharaonis (assembly GCA_903632075.3). NCBI lineage: Eukaryota > Metazoa > Mollusca > Cephalopoda > Sepiida > Sepiidae > Acanthosepion > Acanthosepion pharaonis. The sequence goes on from CAHIKZ030003940.1 coordinate 113,279, forward strand.
TCTCTGATTTCTTATTCCGAGCCGTTATCCATTACACCTATACGCACATACTCGCATATAATACGCATGCATAACCTTGGGCTACAAAACTCTTAGAAAAAAATATGTAGTCTTTTGTAATTTAAAGAAGCTAGATTTAAACTAAATTTTTGCCTAAAGTTTAACCTACATTTAATATCTGCCTATATTTCTGAGATGAGTTAATGTAATTATTTCCATTGTTCAGACTGTTGCCCTCATCTGCAGTGGTGAACAAAAACTTGGGGAGTTGAGTTAAAGGGAGGTAACTGGGACATCCGGAAGAGGCATGGCACGTGGAACCAAACCAATCTACCCTGATAGATGAAATAAAGGGTTCAGTTCGAAATTTCAGTCACCCGAAGAAGTCTGTTGCGTACAACGCCCGAAACGTCGTGAATATGGAAATAAGAATGAATCCAAACACTGTAAATAAAAAGTTATCGTTATTCATATAATAAATAAAGTCCACATTTTTGTTTATTTACATAATAATATAACTAAAGATAAATTTTTTATAGTAGGAATTAAGACAGAAAGATGAGGACGTTGTGGGGAGCCATGATCAGCCTTTTCTTGAATGAATAAGGTAGCTAAATGATGATAGACTATTAAAAAAAATATACTTCTTTCTTTCAACCTAAGCTGCGCTTCTTTATATTTGTTTCATAATTATTTACTTCGTCAAATTTTAATGCTGACTTCAAGGGTCTATCAATATAGCTTGGGTTTGTGAAGGCATTAACATTCTGTAATTTCTTATAGCAAAATTTCAACTTGTACTATTAAGATTTTATAATATATATATATATATATATATATATATATAATATTATAGAATTTTATGATATTATATATATATACAATAGAGAATTTTATTATTATATATATATATAATATTATAGAATTTTATAATATATATATATATATATATATATATATATATATATATATATATATATATATATATATATATATATATATATATATATATATATATAGAATTTTATAATATTATATATATATATATATATATATATATATTTTTAACATACAACGTGTGTTAGCACGTGCGATACCTGGACTTCATCAGCCGCCGACCAGGGGTGATCTCACGGTTTCGGTGGCTATGGCGGGACCGCCACCCCAGGCGCCACCAGCAGCATTTGCCACCAGGCAGGGTATGAAAAAAAAAAAATAATTGATCGTTCCTCTTTGCAAATTCTTAATGAAATAAATAAAACGATTGTTCCTCTTTGCAGCTTCTGTCCGTAATGAATGTTCCTGAACGCGTTTGCCGTTATTGATGCGCTCGTAAAAATCGTTATAAACGGCTATGCAAATATTTCACCTGCGCATGTTAGGTCGTGATGATGCGCGCATAATATTTCACTAATGCTTGTTCTTAACTTTCTAAATTTGTCGTCGATTTGGTCGTTTTTCCTCTTTTTATCTGTTCAAATCACTCAAAGCAAACGTCGTATATTATTGTACAAAAGGAACTGATCTTTTGCCTTATGTGACCCTTAAGATTGTTATTAAGGATAAAAGAAAGCTCTTTGTCAAGATTAGTCCAAACAGTCTTCTGGTTACCTTTGGGCCACTGTATTCTTGGTTTATTTAGGAATATATATATATAATATTATAGAATTTTATAATATATATATATATATATATATATATATATATATATATATATATATATTATAGAATTTTATAATATTAATATTGAGATTAAATTTAAACTTGTAGGATTAAGATTTTATAATATTATAAAATGTATTTTATATATATATTTATTTTCAATAAATTAATAATTTTCTTCCTTTACGACAACTAATTAATTAATTAATTAATTTTCATTAAATTTATAAATAGATAAATAAATAAATTATATTATCAATATATTTCATACACACACACACACACACACATATATATATATATATATATATATATATATATATATATGTATGTATATAATATTATAGAATTTTATAATATTAACATTTGGATTAAATTTAAACTTGTAATATTAAGATTTCTTCAACTTTTTTTTATTGTATTAACTAAAACTAAAAATTATATGATAATTCTACCTGTCTCTCCCATAATACCTTAGGTTTTTTTTTCTTTTTTTTTTATCAATTCACCCCAAACAACAAGATAATGCAACTAAGACGCAAAGGACTACCTGAACTGAGAGACAATGAAGTGACTTTAAAAGGAAAGTGAGAATCCAATCCTAAACAGGAAACAATGGATAGATCTCTCCTCCTGTTGACAAGACCAAGTAGAAGCTTAAGCGGGATGATAGTCGAATCCGTCTACTTGTATTGATGAAAAAGAAAGTAAATAAATAGTCAATAGAATTTCAGAGTTTGGGCAGAGATGTCAGAAGTATAAACTCAGAAGGATACAGAAACCTAATCCTAAACTGGAGACAAGGGATAAAGCTTTTACTATTCATCAAATAACCGTGAAACTATTTGAACCGAACGATGGACAAACCTATCTACTCCTATTAAGCGTACGTATGTTACTCTCTGACAATGCCTCACGAGTGATGGACTATTCCTTTCTGATTGTGTGGAACGACGTAAAAGACATATCAAAGACGCTACTTGTTTCAATGAGAAAATGAAAAAAAGAAATATACATATATAGAAGGAGCGGTAACACTCTCATGTATTTAACGTTTTTTCGGTAAAAATGGAAAAAAAGTTGCCAATTTCAAAAATTTTCATTTTTACGTCCTCCTTAAAATAACGACCAGCACTCGTATTTATGATTGTTATTGCAATATTCTTTTAAAGTTGTTAAGATCGTATTCATGATAGGGATAGATATTTTATTGTCTTAGAATTGTCCATGAGTTTATTCAAACATTCTCTTAAGAATTCAGATTCACCCGAATATTAAAATAAAAGTCTGTCTATATTTCTGAGATGAGGTATTATGTACATTATTTACATTATTCGGACTATTGTCCTCATCTTTGTCGCCATATTTATCACAACGTTTCGGCCGTTGTACGCTCCGGCCTTCTTCAGGTGGTTGGATCTCAAGGACACATGGCACAGTGGATAAAGACGTTGGTTAGATCGAGTGACAGGACCCAAAGCGTGTGAGTTCAATACCCGGTTATGGCAGTGGAGAACTTGGAGAGGGGAATTAACACGAGATAACTGATAACTAACATCCATTAAACATGGCACGTGGAACTAGAACAGTCTACCCCAGTGAGCGAAATAAATGTTTCAGTTCGAAATTCCAACCACCTGAAGAAGGCCGGAGCGTACAAAGGCCGAAATGTTGTGATAAATATGGCGACAAAGATGAGGACAATAGTCCGAATAATGTAAATAATGTAATTAAAATAGGAAAATCGTGAGATCTAGTAAATTCTAATAAAGGATTTCCTTAAAACTAAACTGAAAATAAGAATTTATTTACATTAATATATGCTTTGAAACAAATAATTTAAACATCGTTTAGAGCAGAAATTGCTTCCGAGCAACACGAGTGCAGTCTACAAGACTCGCATCCTCAAAATACTACTTTTCTGCAGCGTTACGGTGGAGTAATGGATAACGGCTCCTATTGAGGAATGGAAGAGACGAGTTCAAATTCCAGTCGAATCAATTACCTTCACTTACGTGCTACTACCCTTGGGAAAGGTACGAATCCTCTTATACTCCCCCTTGCTATGTGTATATAGCAAGATAGACCGGGTTCTATAGCCTTGGATGGTAACTGGTCTACTGCAGAAAGAAATGTCAACCTACTGCGGGAAAAAAAATCTGCCTTGTCAATTATGTATCAAAAGATACATGATCGCCTAAGCGTTTATCACGCGTGGCACATAACTGAAAGGCACGGTGGAGTAAGAAATAGTGGCTCTGATTGTGAAATAGGAGAGCCGAGTTCAAATTCCAGTCGAATCCATTACATTCACTTACGTGCTAATAACCTTGGGAACCTTCTTCTCCCCCCCCCAGTTATGGGTAAATAGTAAGAGAGACCGGGTTCTATAGCCTTTGATGATAACTGGTCTACCGCAGAAACAAAATGGCAACCTACTGCGGGAAAAAAAAGCTGCCTAATCAGTAATGTATCAAAAGATACATGATCGCGTCAGCGTGTATCACGTATGGCACATGACTAATTAACGTACTCTATCCTTGGGAAAGGTATGAATCCTCTTCTTCTCCCTCCAGCTATGCGTAAATATCAGGCTAGACCGGGTCCTATGTCCTCGGATGACAACTGGTCTACCGTAGAAAGAAATGGCAACCTACTACGGGAAAAATAAATCTGCTTCGTCAGTCATGTATCGTAAGATATATCGCCTAAGCGCCTATCACGCATGGCACGTGCTAATAACCTTTGAGAAATGTATGAATTCTCTTCTCGGACATATTCTCTTCTCTCCACAGCTGTGAGTAGCAGGTTAGACCGGTTTTATAGCCATGGATGGCAAATGGTCTACCCAGAAACAATATGGCATGCTACTGCGCGAAAAAAATCTGCCTCGTCAGTCATGTATCACCTAAGCGTGTATCACGCATGTCAGATATCTGACTGACTCCAATACAGAACAGCGTCTCAAAGCTTTTCATCTTCGCAACCTGACATCCATTCTGGACATTCGTAATTACTTCTTCCCGTTATGCCTTTACATGTATCTCATTCAGTAACCCTCTACATTGAGTATCTCTCTGGCCTTGTGTTGGCGTGCACGGGAGTACATAAACATAAGAGTTACTATTTAACCCATAGATGGGTAAGCAGAGATGAATCTATACGTTTCCTCATTGTATTTGTCCTAAAATGAATGCAATGAAATTGGCAGGAATTTAAACATGTTACGCCGTTTTTTCTTTCCGGCCTGCAAGCTGTTATACAGCCAGAACACCCACAATTTACAATTTACAGAGAGTAAGGATCGAACTTGCTACTGTAGTAATTGTCTTCTAAGTACTGTTTCACGGCTGGGCAAGCTCATCGCAAAAATAAAGGTAACAGGTATGCGACATCAATTGTTTTTAGATACTGTGAGTCAAGCAGGTTAAAGGAGGTTATATTAAGTCAAAAAGCGCCCAGCGCCATTGAAAGCATTACATATGCAAGATCAGTGTTTAGCCTGATCAGATGAGGGCGTCCAAATTGTTAATTTTGTTTCAAACTTAGTTTTGTTTTCCGGGTGACTTGTGACAAAGCTCGTAGTTAAGCAAGTCACTTGGGCATATCAGGAAAAAAATCACGAAGTGTGACAAGCTTGGACCGGGATGAAATATTTTGAGTAATAATTAGTCAGCGCGAGAGCATTTTAAATAGCTTCAGTTCAGGGTTATAGTAAAAAATAAATTACAGCTGTGAATTGCAACACTTGAAGTTAATGTTTGTGTTATAATGTTCGTATAAGCTCACAGATCTGGTGAATACTATTCAAAGGGAAATACTGGAATAAAAGATTAGCGAAGAAACTGTTTAATCACAATAATAATGTAATTATATCGAATAACGTAGTGCGGCGATGCTTACGTCTCACATTGCGACACACTTTGCGATTCACTATATTTATTTAATATAAAAATATAATTATGGCACAAGGCCGAAAAAAAGGGGTGGGATTGGGTCTGGTCTTCACTAACTCTCTTATATCTAACTAATCCGATTCACGACCCATTCACTCATTACGATTTGCATGTTCACCACATCTCGTCCAGCACAATCAATCCTCCATATACCATAATATCACATCCTCTCAGGGGGACCTACAAAACGCACACTTTTACACTTTACGATTCACTTTGAGAACACAATGAGGACATGTTCTGCTCATAGTGATTGGAAGAGTCTGTATTTGACAATTTAGTGTAGCAAAGGTCGGTCGTCTTTCTACACAAAAGTTGCCGTTTTTAACACTATTTTACTTCCCGTCAACCAGTCATGTGCCATGCGCGATACACGCTTAGGCGATCATGTATCTTTCGATACATGACTGACGAGGCAGATTTTTTTTTCCCGCAGTAGGTTACTATTTCTTTCTGAGGTAGAACAGTGGCCATCCAGGGCTATAGTACACGGTCTGTCCCGCTTTTTAATCAAAGCTGTGAGGTGGGCAGGAGAAGGAGAAGATTCATACCTTTCCCAAGGGTATTAGCATGGAATTCGAATTCGGCTCTCCGATTCCTCAATCCGAGCCGCTATCCATTACTCCAACATACACCCTACCCACAGTACAAAATCTAAAGGGCACTCAACATAAACTGAATAAAGTTGTTACAAGGGAGAAGGTGAGAAGTGCACATTATGGGAACGGATAACGGTTGATGCGAGAATTTAAGAGGTTACGATAGCAGTGAGGAGGGTATCCTCATCTCCGCAGTCTAATGATAGTTCTATGGAAGAAGCTGTCCTAGTGTCCTTCTTAGGAAGGGAATACAAAGGGAGGGAACGAGTATGAGTTGACACCATGTACAGGTTATGGCGTCTTCTATCTATGGAGTTTTGAACGGGTGGAGCCAAGAAATGTAGGGCGTCAGAATATTTACCATGTGATTAGCAATGGAGGAGCTAGAGACTAGCTAAGTTTTAACTGGAAAATGGGAGTGGGGTATTTTAAAGTTGGAAAAAAAGCCTTACCAACAAGTCCACGTAATCGTGTTTGAAATCTGTCAAGGGTTGACAGTAAGGACTGCGTAACATCAGCCCGATTATAGAAGCGATATAACCATGATAGATTTAAAACATAGCCTGATAACCGGATGTAACAGCAAAATTGTCCTAATCGTGTAACAGCATAATTGTCCATTCCACAAAATGTTTAATATCATTAAAAAAAAAACACTAAACTGATTCAGTTGCTTTTTTCCACTGTTTTCAGATAAGACATTTAGCCATCTTGTCCCCATTCCTTGTAAGAATCATCGATAAACCTTTTGAGTTATTCAGCCAGAAAGAGAACAGGTTAAAATCGTTTTGTGTCGGAATCACTATTTTTCCAAATGACCAATGGTGAAAGAAAAACGATCACGTCATTCCTTCAGAAATAGTCCTACGTTCATATTCTGGCTTCCATCTTTAAAGTTCATTCAAGAACCATAAAGAGTACGGTAAATAAGTTTAAATTTAAGCGTAGTCCTAGATTGACAAGAGAATTACAGTTGAATTGCCTAAATGCAAAAAGAAAATTTTATAGTAAAACTTTCTTCTCTCGAACTTCTCGCGTGTAGAAATCTCTTCCAGCTACTTGCCTTCCAGCCAACTTTGATCTTCAAATATTTAAGTGCATTGTCAATCGTTATTTACTGTCTTTTTTGATTCCTCTTCTTTTATTGTTCTCGCTTATTTTTTTTATTCTTTTTCTTATAATTTTACAATCAGTAGCCCCTTTCTGTCTGAGTTTTATTTATCGGCTTCCTGATGAAATGATTAAAAAAATGAGGACAATTAAAATACATGACTCATCTTAGTCTATGCTGGATAATCTCTTCACGAAGGAAGAAGAGACTTGAAGCGTCAAAGATCTGTCATAACCGACATAAGGTAAGAATCAATCGTTATCTACTGGCTTTTTGGTTCCTCACCTTTTATTGTTCCCGCTGCTTACTAACGTTTTCCTTGTTTTATTCTTCCACACTTGTTTTTTTTTAATTCTTCTTATTCTTATTCTTTCACTCTCAGTAACTACTTGTGTTTTCTTGAATTTTTTGCCTTACTTGTTGTGAAATGATTATATATATATATATATATATATATATATATAATGTAAGAAATGTAATATTAGTGCTTGAGCCGTTTATATATATATATATATATATAAATATATATATATATATATATATATATATATATATATATATATAAAGATATATAAAGCTCAAAACTAATATTCTATGTTTATAATTTATTACATTTGAATCGTAATCACGATCTAATTACTCAGACCTACAAATTCAAAAAGCTTTTGAATTTGTAGATTTGATGAATTGGATCATGATCTGTGCTGTACATTGAGCTCTACCTGGATTTTGTCCTCTGGGAAATATATATATATATATATATATATAATTTTACGTTATGTTATATATATGGTTTAACGTGCTCAATATCAAGGATATATATATATATATATATATATGCCCCGTTTTTAATCAATGTAAAATACGTCTACCTGCCTGCGCATTCAAGAATCTTAATAAAGAAATTTTCTCATGGTGACTGTTGCATCACGTGAAATTTGCATGTTGAATTGTCTGCCCTCGCTGCTTATATTTACATAAGCTCTACTCCGGATATTAGAAACTATTATCTTCTAAATATTGCAGACATTACAACCACAGACAGACACAAACACACACAAAGCACATGCACTCAAAAACACACACACACATGTATATATTAGCTTTCAGATGAACACAGCAATTTTATCTTTGAAAATGATGAACAATATTTTTCTTGAAATAAAAAAAAACACCTTGATGATGACATTGGGTTAATGTCTAAATACTCGGAATAAAATAATATGTATCAACACGGTAATTTTCTCTCTTCCTTTAATAAAGAAACCAAAAAGGATCCAATTAAAAAGACATAGAGAAAACTTCTCTAAATTATTCACTGAAACATCTCTCTATCTTTGTCTTTCTCTCTCTCTCTCTCTCTCTCTCTCTCTATATATATATATATATATATATATATATATATATATATATATATAAGCTTTCTCGGTCTGTGTGTGGTGGGGTGTATAGAAAATTTCCACTGATCCTTTGGACAGTTTTACATTGTCTATGTTTAAAAAAGATACTTGTTCGATTGTAATAAAAATGCAAAAACAAAAAAAAAACTTAACCGCAATGCCTAGTCTGCTGTCTTCAATAAAACCTGTATAAAAGAGAGATCACTTCTTCATATATATATATATATATATATATATATATATATGAAAGTAATATGGATGTATGTATACGAAAAAGCATAACTAAGGACATCTACAAGGGTCCGGAAAAGGATGACTGTTGTTTTCGTTTCATAGGGCATAAGTAAATCTTTATATATAAATTCTTTGTATTTACTTATATATTTGTATCGGATTTCGTATTTTTTTTTTTTTTTTTTCCTGATAGATCCTTGTTTTGTTAAAATATTTTTACGTAGCTAGGGATGGCGTATTCGCGAGGAACCCTCCCCTGTCAACAGGAATAGTAGTGAATGCAGGGTACAGACTGTGGATTTCGCGCTGTATCAAGAAAAAACAGCTCGAGCGATCAAGCACGATGTGCACGTGAACAGCATCGTACGAACGCACGCCTGCTTTATTGAAATCGTTCATAAAAGACCCAAGACATCTCGGCGCCGCATGACAACGGAGTGTGGAAAGAAATGCCAGGAATAGCATCCAGAGAAGTTTAGGACGTATCACAAAACACAATAGATGGTTCTTTTTTATTTTGTTGTTGCTGTTGTTGTTGCTGTTGTTGTTGTTCAGGGTAAGAGCTAACAATGAAAAAGGATTGGTAAATAAACAGCTCGGTGTTAAATGGAAGGATTTGTTGAAAGAATGAAGACGAAGAATGAGAAAGTAGCAGAAACAGAGCTGAATCTCGAAGATTAAAATTAAGGACGTCTCTTTTTGAGCGAAAGTTGCGTGTTCAGGCTGAGCTTATAAGAAGAGATAAAAGACTCTAAATTTAGGAAGGAAAGATCAAATAGTAAAAATATCAAACGAGAATAGGTAAACAAACTCGAGCAAGGCTCTAGGAAAACAGGACGAAAACGAGGCTCACTATTAACGAGAAATTCAGAGAGTTCGGATTCTTGATTTGATTTGATTTGATTGTTATTTATTTATTTTGTTTTTGTTTTTTACAGTTTAACAACCCTTGCATGTTATTTAAAGCCAGAAACTATTTTCAGATTGCAAGATTTATTTTCGAGACTAATGATATTGTTCTTTAGATAATAATTATTTAGTGACACGAGTCTTACCTCTTAACCCATAGCTGTGGGAGAAGTGGATTTATACATTTCCCAAGGATATTTTTGCGTAAGTGGATATAAAGAACCTTATTAAAAAATGAAATTTGGGTCTCCGGTTAACAATTCCGAGTATATGGTATTCCCAAGTGGTCATCCATATAGGTAGCGACCTATTGCGACGTTGTTTAAGTTCAATAATCGTATAGGAACTAGTGTTTCAACACTATATGTACGTAATCCTCTCATTAATTGTAGGAGTGAATGTGTGATTGGCCAAAAAAAAAAAAAAAATGGACAGCCCAAGCTGCGAAATACAAATTGGAGATGTCAAGATCAAACAAGTAGAGATAATAAAATATTAAGGAAACAGTTTAACAGGAAATGGAAAATGTGACACCGGATTCTGAACGTCAGTTTGAGTAGGAAAAGATGCATTCCAAAGGCTAAGTAACAAGAAAATGTTATCAGGAGAAACTGTATGAATAAAATGTTATCAGGAGAAACTAAGTATGAATAAAATGTTATCTGGAGAAACTAAGTAACAAGAAAATATTATCAGGAGAAAAGTAGAGTTCTAGACTTCTATGTAATGTCAATCTTACTATATGTCAGAGAATGTTGGAAAATTTCCTCACAGATGATGAAAAGACTGGGGTAACAGAAGGATGCTGAGAATATCTTGGACGTAGTGTGTAAACAACGAATAATTTTAAGGAAAATGGAATTGTACTTAGAGTCAGAAAGAGATAGGTGATATTTCTTGAGCAAATAATGAGGAAGAAGTGTTGGAGAATTTGTCACTCATAGGATACAGAATGCTAAATGGACAGTGGGAGGTAGCGGGAAACCTACCTTACGATCTTTTGCTAATTGATGACGGAGACGGGGTTGCGAGCGATGGCCAAAAACTTTGCCCTGATATTAAACTTTTGCACAGGAAGAACTATCAAATGATCCTGACAAACTTTGCAGTACCTGGGCATAAATACATCATTAAGGTGGATGAGAAGAATAACCAGAGTTAGCATGTCTTGGCGGGGCAAATCAGAAAAATATAGCAGGCAGCAGTTCAAATGGCCAATTTTTGCGGTTGGCGCTCTCGGGATTATTTTCAGTAACCCTTCTGACTCACAAAGCGATTTGACGATACCTGACATAATTGGGTGGCTCAACGTTGCTTAACTTCAGTGATCGTAGCAGAACCGGTGTTTCAGCGAGATGTGACTGTAAAGTCTTTAGGAAAATAGAATAGAATTATAATAACCGATGTATACGACTAATATACCCAATCCGCCATCTTGATTCTTTGCGTTTACGATCACCACAAGTAAGAAAAGGTATAAATGTAATGTATATATATATATATATATATATATATATATATATATATATATCCGTGCTCGACAGAGAAAAAGTAAAGAAGCAGGTGAAAGTTCACAGACTATATTTGATACTATCGCCTTTTTGCTTTTTACTTATTTTTTTAAATCTTTTTTTTTAAATTCTCGACTTTTGCTTTTCTCGCCTTACGCATGGTTTTTGCCGTAGTGGCACCCAAGGATCGACTTGTGGGTAACACAGTACTGCAACAGCCTATAATTTGCTTGTCGGGACTGGATGTCTACAGATATCGCAGCCATATGCCTGTCTTCTTTTGCCGATAGTGTCAAGGTTAACCTTGCATAATTTGTAAAGCCGCAAGTTCGGCACCGACTTCTGGGATGATGTTTCATCTCTAGCTTTTCTTTCTTTTTCTAATACCCAGCTCCTTTTGTAAATTTATTTTTAAATGCTAATCCAGGGTTCTTGAATATTTTCTTTTACTACGAGAATCATTAATGGGTGCGTGGCTGGCTGGTTGGGTGACATAGATATGTGATAGATAGACTCAGGGTGGTCTATGTTTGACGGGTACAAATGTAGTTCTTTTGTTAATATAATTATGAATATGTATTCATATCTATCTATCTATCTATCTATCTATCTATCTATCTATCTATCTATCTATCTATCATGTTGTCTGTCTGTGTGTCTGTCGTGGGCGTTGTTACCTCGCCTAAGCCTCATTTCTCACCCGATTTCCATGCGGTTTTCACCACAAGTTTGCAAATGGCTGCCGTAAAGATATGACGGAGCTAATTTTTGAGTTCGGACTCAGGTTCCGAAAAAATCGATAATCGAAAAAATCTGCTTACAGAAGGAATGATCGCATTTCAACCAAATTTGACACCTTCTTAGAGTCTACCATTAGAAGTGTTGTCCAGAAGTTTCATGACCACGGACCCCTAAACAACGCGGAAAATCGATAAAACCCAAAAACCGATACGCCCAGATTGCGTCTGAACTGCATGTCGGTTTTTAGCTAAAACCGACCGGATTTATGATGTGGCCATTGGGAGTCACCATGTGAAGGAGCCATTTGAAGGGTTTGAAGGCCCAAGGACAAACGCTGTCATTGGTGTACACTGAGAGGAGCAGTGCTTCTCAGACGGCCAACTTTACGTAGCCTGTTCTCGAGTCGGCAGGCGCGAGGATGTGTTCCTTTATTCACCCTCGCAAAAAGCTGAAAATGTGGTCTACACTGAAGTTCTCAGCCAGTGATACGCGAACTCCATTCCATTTTTCCTTCCCATGCAAGAAAATTGAGGTCCGTGCACTTTCACATCCGTACTTACTGCAAATGCTATTCTATATGTATGCTAATTTATTGGTTGCAATAGAAAATTCAACATCGCAGATTGCAGTTTGGATTTCAACAATTGTCTGCTTTAAATTCCTATTGAGGAAAAACCAAACCGGTCGTTAATTACATCTTGCAAATTTGTAACCAATCGTATTGCAAAAACCGAAGAGTTTCGTTTAATTGCCAGAGAGGTCGAGCGCGTCCAATCAAATCAATATTCATTTTAGCGTTTGGGCATTTGAGAGAGTTGGGTATGGTGTACAATGCATGCTTCAGTTGCACACACCACTGCAGAACTGAAAAGACCTATTACTCTTCAATTTGTGTGGTCAAACTGAGGAAGCTTCTCGAGGAGAAACTTTACTCGATTAAGTTGCAACAACATCTAACTGCTCACGCATTGTGATGCTGAGTGTGGAAGCGGCACCGCCGTCTTTTGGGCAAAAGATGCGGTCCCTTTTTTGCATTCAGCGATTGGTTGCATATGAAAAGATGTCTCAAGGTTTGAATTTTTTGTCTTCAGCTATGTCTCTATTCAAAACCACAAATCCAGCATTCATTATGTTTGATTTCAGCAGTCCATTTCACACTTCTTTAAACTTTGTTCTTTCTCCCAGGCCGGATCCCAGATCCGATTTTTCAATTTACGTCATTGTGTCATGCCGGAGCCCGGTTTTTTATTTGGGACTCAAACTTTGTCCAAAAAAAAAAACCATTAACTCACAGGTGATACGGATTTTGTGGGTTTTAAGTTGAATGTATCGCCTGCACTACGCGGCTCAGTACATCAAAGCTTTTCACCTCATTTTGGAATCTGTGAATTTGACGTCGCGTTGTTAAACACATTTGAGCTCTTTATATTTGAACTTAAAATCGGATCAATGTATGGTTTCCAAAGTACCGGTTTAACAAAACAAGGGCAGCAACAACCTCGCCCAAGTAGTATGACCAGTCTCAACGTTTCAGGAAATTGGGTTGGGTGTGAAAAAATATTTGTTGTTAACATTGTTTTTTCATTCGGTTTTTCCAGCTACGAGTCCTTTTTTTAAATCTGACCGCTTTGTGTTCATTTTGTTTAGTTTTTTTTTCGTAACAGATGTAATGTTTAGAGACCTTAGAAAAAATTCGCAGTGTGAGATAGGCAAGAAGTAAGGCATGTAGCAACATCAGTTCAGTTAAATATTCAGTTAAAAATATAAAAAGAAATCCTTGATAATAACTTATAGCCGAAATGACTCGCATATAAAACAATATTTTAACACACTTCCTGTACCAAAAAGAAAACACTTATACACAGACAAGAATAATTAAATATAAAAAACATATCCCAGTATGTTTTCAGTCGTCTTTAATGAAATTTGTATAAAAGGGGTACACTATTCTCTCGCTCTCTTTATATATATATATATATATATATATATATATATATATATATATATATATATATATATATATATATATATAAAATGAAAGGAGCACTTTGTTTGTTGGGCGTTTGTTTACATTTGTAAAAATAATACGCTAGATTTGA
>CAHIKZ030003940.1:130000-157500 GCA_903632075.3 Acanthosepion pharaonis
TCCCGAGAAATCCTTTTGAACTCTTGTGAGAAAAGGGTGATCTTAAATACCGTGGCTTCTACTGCTATTAACGCATTACTCTTCAACTGAATTGAATGTATTTCGTATGGAAAACGTTAAAATTTCCCTTTCTCAATTCCACGCGAAGATAGCCTAGGTGTAGGATTACGGACTGATAACAGATTGGTCGGGTTTCGATCCCGGCTTGAAGCGATCGGATGTCTAGCCACACTGAAGAGCTGTAATACAAGGAAACAGTCTGTTTTTGGATGACAATATATATGCTCCCGGAAATCCGGTTGAGCTCTCTTGATAAATGGCCTCATCTAATTATTACAGGCAAACAACAGAGATGAAGTATTATAGATTAATTCTTTTAAGAGAATAGGAATATGAAAAGTAGCAGGTGGAAGACATGTGCCATGTTTAACTACGAAATTTACATTTTCTTAATCTCACCTAATTCCTCTGCTATCTAAAGAAAAGCATTTTGTAAGTTGTTACATTGTGCTCAGGAAGACGCTTTCAATATACATCTCTTTGTTTGCTCGCTGGAACAAAAATAGAATGGTCCCGTAGTTCTCTTATCGTCGGATTGTCAGGCTTTATACAGCAGACAATAATAACATCCGGGTATCACTGAAGATTCCTCCATGGTTGAATAATGAAGGGGAAAAAAGCCGTGAAGTGAAGACACTAATTAATTTACTGTCTGTTCTTTTCAGACACTGAGGTTTCCTTCTTTTTTTCGTTTTTTTTTTTTTTTGTTTTGTTAGGGTACTTTTTTTTATTAACGACTAAATTCATTATTCTTCCTCCATGCTTATTGTTTTTTGTTCTTTTTATTGCACGACCTTATTATTCAAACCCTTCCTTTTCTATATACTCTGACTATACACCCCCCACATACAGACGCACACACGCACATACACGCAAGGTGAATTGGCTGTCAAATCTGGATACAAGGAAACACCTTGTAAACCTTGGTAAGACTAAAGGTGTAAATTATGAATCCGGGTAGGACTTCTAATTCTCTCAGATAGCTTCACTTTGTAAAAAAACAAAACAAGCTAATAATAATAATAATAATAAAAAGTGCCTCCTTATTGATATGGCAGTCCCTGCTGACTGCAATGTATCTTTGAAGATATTCAAAAAGCTGTCAAAATACAAGGACCTTGAAATAGAAATCTCTAAAATGTGGCATATGGGAACATCAACAATCCCTGTTGTAGTTGGAGCCCTAGGACTGGTTGGAAAAGATTCCAGTAGACTAATTGAAGGGATTCCTGGAAGTCCATGCCTCAAAGAGATACAAAAAATTGTTCTGACAAGTACAGCCCACACTTTACGAAGGGCTTTATCTGTGTAATTTTTTTTTTTTTTTTGTCATTGGAAAGTGTCTTGATGCCATTTTTAATCTTAGGTCTCTGGGCGGGACCCGGAAATAAATGTGTAAACGCCAGAAATCAAAGAAAATAATAATAATAAAAATGCTAATAATAATAATACATGTTGAGTATCCTTTATCCGGATTTCCCAAATCCGAAAACCTCCAAAATCCGAAATTTTTTTTCATTTGCTGAAATAATTTGCAACAAATGAAAAAATTCTGAATTCACTGTAAGTGAAATCATCTGTCGTGGGTGGGGGTTCCCTACGTTGGCTCCAGTTTTTTTTTTTTTTTTGTCGGGGATCGACACAGCAACGTCATCGTTCGTGGATTACTTACAAGGTATTTCGTGCTCAGTAAAGATATTATTCAAAATTTTAAAAAGTGCTGCATTTACATATTTTTGTAAGTAGTTTTTTTCTACATGTACAGAAACTACAAAACATTTTTACGTGAAATCTTAATTCACCACTTAAAACTCTGTATAAGCGTCATTACATGTATCTGTAGGTAAACAAATTTTATTAAATTTTACATAGAATTACTTTCAGGGTATAAGTTATTTATATAATACTATCTTCAGGGTATATGTATAAGCTGTGTTATGATATGTAAAGGGATATCTTATTTATGCTTGGCTTCCATTCCCAAGTTAACACATTTTATAGATGCTATATACAAATTAAATAGCCTGTATTTCAAAATCCGAAAATATCTAATAATCGAAGCAATTACTGTCTCAAGAATTTCGGGTACAGGGTCCTCATCCTGTAATGATAATAATAATAATAATAATAACAATAATAATAATAATAAATTCTCACACCCAATTTTCATAAAACCATAGGTAAAACACGAACTGGCCATAATAAGTGTCTACGTTGGGAGCTGCCTCTTAGCTGAAATATTTCTGGCATGTGCCAAAGGTCAGCGTTCGAGCCCAGTTAAAATGTTGGATCTCGACCACGTGTAGGACGGACATTTCCGTTTTAACGCTTGACTGAACACAACATTCTACGCCCTTTTCTTTCCTCATATTTGACCTTTGGCCCCTTTCCAAACTATGTTTAGTAAATGTTCCGAACATGAATTCGTGATTGGTTTGGATTTCGATCAAATAAATTAGCATCTGATCCGCTCTTATATAACGAGAATAATAATAAAAAAAAATAATAAATGGTTAATGTTCGGTTCTTTCACGCAGTCTGTAAATCATCCTGCGCGTTCTTTTGAGCAACAAAGTGTTTTCAGTTACGCCATATTGATTATAGATATTATATCCATATATATAAATCTCTATTATAAAAAAAATAACTGATTCTCTATACGTCTCACACTGTTTACGTGTGACTTTGCACGCACGTATTTAATGTATATGGGCATATCTGCGTTGCGCGTGAGTGTCATCCGTGTATTTTGTGTCAATTAATGCAAGCGTAAGCTCACGCACACACATACAACTCATACACACCCAATTGACTAATAATACATACATTCCCATCCAACACAGTCTGGCCAACCCCTACAATGGTCTGAATAATAAAATTCTAATTTGCAAACGAAAAAAAAAGTTCTTTTAAATCATATAAACCTCAGATAATTAGATTTTATTAAAGTTTTCGAAAATTATTGAACGTTGTGGACTAGCGTTACAGAATCACAATTCAAAGAACTGTGCAAAATAACAGAAATCACATGGTTTGAAGACTGCCAACAATAACAAAAATGAAAATGGATAGCATATATAACTCAAAGAGAAAATAATGATATAACCAAGGTGTTAACATTCCACGCCACTTCAAATGGTAGATTTGGAAGGAATTCCCCCATTAGTACTGGAAAGAGCAATAACAGGTACTGGGCTTGAGAAACCTGTTTTTCTAAAAAACATGTAACTCAAAGATAAAATAATGACATACGATGTTGACATTACACAGTACTTCAAATAAAAGTAGATAACTTCACTGATTTGTTAAAAAATTAGCATAGCATGATAAAAAAATGCCTCAAACTTAATAAAAACTAAGTTTTATAGTCCAAAATCTGTTTTTTGTTTTCGTCAGCGCGGGGGCCAAAGATTAGTATAGGAAATCCCAGTGTCCTTTTTTGGCGGTGAAAAGACATTGATTTGGAAATTCTTACAAAAATCAAATAATTGTCGGATTTTAATAAAACTTTCAAGACTCATTCACAAATAAATTACCGTATTTGACTCCATATAAGGCGCACTTTTTTTTACTAAAAATATCTTTTAAAATCCCCCAGCGTCTTTTATGCCATATGTAGGTTTAAAATACATGATAGTCGGCCGAAATTAGCTACCTGACAAATTCTATTAGCTTAGACTTCAGCAATGGAATACGTGGATGGGAATGCCTGATTACAACCTTACTCCCACAGGAAGAATAAATATGACCCAGCATTGCACTAATCTGCGAAAGGGTGAAACAAGCTTAGGATAATATTAGACCAGAAAGTGTTGTGAAATCTTTAAACAGTGTAGCATTAGCAATGCTCTCAATGGAATGGAAGATGACGCATTATTTAACGACAATGATAGTAGTACTAAAAATGAGTATCAGAATTTTGATAACGAAGACGACGAATTTTATGGATTTTAATGGTAGCAATTTTGCTTAATAATTGCTTGATTTTTATTTTGTTTACTTACCTTTGGCTATAATAAAGTTTTTATAGGATCATGTTCTTTTTTTCCTATAATTTTCGTTTAATTGTAATCATGGCTTGTTTAACCAAAATAATATCTCATAAATATACCCTCACTTATCAACACACTGACATATCTGTAGTGCTTATTGCTTAGTAAACCTAAATTCTGAATTTTTGTGATAGATTCAGCGTATTTTCCAGCAATGCTTCCATTCCAATTCCAGATCATAGTCTCTGTTTTGGAAACTTTCATCGTAACTTCTATTTTTTGGAACATTTGGTAAAAATGTTGATTTTTATTCAAGACGATTCTTAATCTATCTATGAATGCCTACGTCATCAGCATAGTCCCTCTTATCGTCAGCACACTGGACACTGGAAGGAAAGCAGGAACGTTGTTTTCTATTAGTAGATTCGTTTTAAGATGTCCACATGACCAAGGTACATTTGTTAACCTCTGGGAATGATTCCTTTCAAAATCTAAACAAAGTATTGAGAGAAGACCTTATTTTTAGAAACAAAACAAGAGTACTCCTATAAGTCAGTGAATTCTACATAATTTCATCACAGATGAAAATGATTCTTGAGATAGCAGATATATGGTGTTACAGAAGGAGGCTGAGAATAGCATGGTTGGAACAAATGTGTTAAGAGGATGATTTGAGGAAAATGTACCCTATATTTCTGCGTATAAGTCACCTTTTAAATCACTAAAATCACCTTTAAAATTGAGGGTCGTCTTATGATATAAATTCTAAAAGAGAAGCTTTAAATTCTGAGTTATGTTTGTCGGTAGGCTAACCTCGGCCTCGAAGCGATAACCAGTAAGGCACATGAAAAGATTCACTTTATCTATTAAACTGATAATAAAATTGATAGAACAATTTCTATCTTGTATATAACTAGCAAAACTTTATAATAAATTGCCTATTCGAAGAATAATTCCATATCAATGAAATCAACTTGTATCCATGCAAGCTAAATGTATCACACATTATCGTACTGTTATTAACGGTATTTTGTGATTATCGATGAATGATAACTAAAGGCCATTAGTAGAACAGGCTGTTCGTGAAGAAGAAGAAGAAGAAGAAGAAGAAGAAGAACTACTATTACTACTACTACTACAGGTATAGGACAAATTCATGAAAATCTGTTTTATTTTTGGACGTCGTTTTATCTAAAAATCAGCTTATACGTGGAAATATACGGTAAATAAATATGATACTTATACTTGCGATTAGATAAAGATAGTTGACGTTTCTGGGATAGATAACGAGAAAAGAGGGATTAGAGAATTCGACACTCTTAGGGTATATTAAAGGTCATAGGGTCAGCGAGAAACAAAGAACAACTTGCTTAAGGAGCCTGTGTAAATGGATGACAAGAAAAATGATAAGGAGGTATATTCAGTGGACATTTTTAGAGTTATAAATAAGAGGAAGTTGTGGAGGGACATGATTGCCCATGTTTGGAATGGCAACACCACATAAAAGAGGAAGAAGAAGAAGAGAAGCATAATTGAAAAAGGGCAAATTGTATAACTTAACTTCTCTATTAATATTTTCTTTATTGAAACTCAAAAGATTTAATCGTTTTTCAGCAAGGAATCCAGTCAATATATATTTGCGTGAAAATTTTAAGTTGTGATTCCAGAATTTCTTTAAATCACTTCCCTATCAGCCCATGATGACGTAAGCTACTTAGCCAGGTAAGTATTTCGCTGCTAATTTATAACATAAAAATTTATGTCAGTTTTGACATCAGTAATGACTTGACATATATCCGTTTAGTTCCGGTGTCGCGTTTCACATGTCAGAAAATCTGTATTTGAATTAACATTTTCGGGGTTTTGCCCTTTGTATGGGGTTAATAGGGACTGAAATGGCTTGCAGAGTAGCAAGATTAGTCAGGCAATATTGTAGAGCGGAAAAGTAAATACCAAAAGAGAATTCTAGAAGATTGATGCATATAACAATGAATGTATTTAGTCAATAGTTGCGTAGCTACGTATTAGTGTCAATGGATCTAAAACAATAACAGCAGTTAAATGGTCTCTTGTAGTAACAGAAATGGTTAAAATAATTATAGAAAAAATGGAACCAACTCATTTGAAACAAAATCATGAAAAATAATTGATGTGGGGCCAAAGTCGGGACCACAGAAGGAAAACACGGAACACGGATTAGATGTAAGAAAGATATATTAACAACAGGTTACAGAGATAGTGTAAGCGGAGCTTACTATATGTTAGTGTCCAATACTGATAGTCGTACGCGGCTCTCACTGTCTCTCTCTAGAGTGTTGTGTCGCATACTTAATATAGACCTGGAAGAGTCTATTGTGTAGGTAGTTCCGGTCTCACAATAATAATCAAATATATTTTCCGTATGTTCACGTGTCGCTTTCTTTCTTTCTTTCTTTCTTTCTGTTGTTTCGTTTTTCTTTTGTTTGTTTGTTTCTTTCTTTAGTTTTCTTTAATTTGATTCTTTCATTTCTTTGTTTTGTTTTTTCTTTCTGTTTTTTTATGCATCTTTTCTTCATTTTTCTTTCTCTCTCTCTCTGTTATAACTTCTTTTCTTTTTTTTCCTTTTCTTTTTTCCTCTCACTTTTTCTCTCTTTCTTTTTCTTTTTTTTTTTCTTTTTTTCATTTATTTCCTTCTTTTTGCTTCTTTCGTTTTTCTTCAATTTTCTTCCTTGGTTTCTTTCTGTCTGCTGCTGCTTTTGTTTCTTTTTTCTTTTTCCTTTTTTTACCTTCTTTCTTTTGTCTCATTTGTTTGTTTTTTTTTTCACTTTGTTTTCTTTTTCCCTTTTTACTTTTTCCTTTATTTCCTTTCATTTGCATTCTTTCTTTTTCTTCCATTTTCTTTCGTTTTTTTTCGTTCTTCTGTTTTTTTCTTTTGTATCTTAATTTTCTTCCATTTTCTTTCTTTGTTTCTTCCTCTCTGTTTTTCCTTTTGTTTGTATTTGTTTCTTTTCTTTTCTTTCGTTCTTTCTTTTGTTTCATTTGTTTATTTGTTTTTTTCTTCGTTTTTTTCTGTTTCTTTTTGTTTTCTTTCTTTCTCTTATGCCTTCTGTAATATATCAACAACTAAATAAAAGCGTATGAAGTGTTATTTAATTAATTCAGATTTAGCGCTGAAAATGTTTATTTTATTATAGTGGATGGTTACAAGCGAGAGGGGAGATGGGTTGTGCCAATTTTATTAACAATGTTTTTTCTTTATTCTGTTTCTTTCTGATAACTTTGATTTTTCTTTCTTTCATTTTCTTTCGTTATATTCATTTACCTTATTTCCATTTTTGCTTCTTTCTTTGTTCCTTTCTTCCATTTTGTCTTTCTTTCTTTCTTTAGTTCTTTCTTTGTTACTTGTTTTTTCTTTTTACTTTCTTTCTTTTCTCTCTCTCTCTCTCTTTCTTCTCTCTCATTCTTTCTTTTTCTTTCCTATGCGTTTACTTTTCTTTGATATTTATTTCGTTTTTTCTCAGTTCTTTTTTCCTTTCTTTCTTTTTCATTCATTCATTGTTTCTTTTTTTCCTTTGTGCTCTTTTTGTTTCTCTCTTTCTATCTATCTTTTACGTTTTTTTTAAGCATTTCACCCCAAGCAAGGCGGGAAGCCACTAGGACGCATGGGGTTACAGAAAATTTGGAGCAGATAGGAGTGATAAAAGAAAGGATGAGGAGAAGGATAGTGGATAGATCAAGGCAACTGGAGATGTCAATTGACATTACATTTGAAAAGCTGGAGATTATAGCTCTCAGGGAAAATGGAATATGGAAGGGAGTTCCACGGGTGAGAGGTGCAAGACATGAAGCAATTGGAATAGAAGAGACGGCTACATTTAGGAGTTTCGACAGTGAAGGGGTGAGAGCGGGATGCCAGCCTCGTAGGGCGCTTGAACTCATGACGTCTGGGAACCAGCGAATGCAGCTCCTATGCATTCATTATTATTTTGATTTTTTTCTTTCTTTTATTTTTCTTTCTTTCTTAAGTCCGGGGTATGACGATAAACGACATCCGGCAGCAAAGACACTGATCGAGAAATTAGACGTTTTGAAGAGCATGAAACCATCCCTTAATTACTGATGTTCCCAGGCGTACCGGAGCCCCAGCTATGGATAAATAGTGAACACCCAAAACAAATCAAAACATTACAGAGACCAGTTGACTGTGATATTTAAGCAAGTGAGTATCCACAGGTTCCTAGAAAAGACAGATCCATACCTTTCCTCAAGAGCATTATTAAAGAGAACGCCATAGGCTATCCGAATTCGAATTCACCTGATTAAATAGAGATTATAAATGAGAATACATAGTCATAAAAGATGGCATCCAGGAAGTAAAATTATTTTAGTCCAATACACGAGAATTACATTTTTTTTTTTTCAAAAAGGTTTCTTCTTGTGTATAATTAACTCAATAATAGTATAAAATCTTTCCTCATGATTTCAAGGTTTTAACACTAGGATGGCCAGTTCCTTTGACATTTTTATTTATATTACGCCGTGAAGCAGCCATCTTTAATATATTCAATATTCAAGTCAGGAATAACAAGTCTGAAAAGAAATTCACAAATATTAGTATACCTCATGCTGAAAGAAAGTGATTATATATATATATATATATATATATATATATATATATATATATATATATATATATATATATATATAAATTGTGTGTGTATAGATAGATAAATAGATAGATGGGGACATAAACAAAAGTATTATTGCTTGTGAGAAATTTTTCAATGCATTTACCTTATAAATAGCCTAGGTGTCAAAAACGACACCTCGGCTATTCAAGGTAAAACCTCAAATATCATCTATTCCACTGAATATTTTTTAAAGAATTAAGTCTGTTAAGCATCTTTGCTAAAATTCAATAATTGTCTCTAAGCCTCAGCATCGAACCAAAACTAGTTATTCCATAGTAATTTGTTAAAAATTTAAAGGTGTCGAAAACGACACCTCGGCCATCATAGAGTTAAACTATTAGAGTCGTATCGATTCGTCATATTTAACCCCTGACAAATAAATTATTATTCCCAGCGAAGCTCAGATGTGTCACAAGGCCGAAAGTATAGGGCTCCCAGTGAGGATCGAACTCACTACTCAGTTGTAATTGTTCTAGCGCGACAAGCTTGCTGACCATTACACCACCTCGAGGCGCCAAAGGCCACTAAATTATAGTTTCGTTTCCAGTTATCTCTAGTTTCAATTCTTCGGACCCGATGCTATATTATAGACTGTATCAGGTACGAATTTAATTATCTTATCTCGCTTTATTTGATGAGGGATAAAAGTTGTAGTATCTTTCCTTGGAGGAAGCAAGAGGGAAAGAGGGAAAGATTATGTCAATATTCAGTTGTAATTGATTTAGTGAAACAAGTTTGCTAACAATTTAATCCACGTCGAAGTTCCAAGTAGAAGTGGAGAAATCCTAGGAAAGAAGACAGTTTTACACCAGGTTGCTAAATAAGTAAATGCTACCTGCCTAGAAAAGCAGCATTTGAAATACATGCATTTAGGTAGGTTTGAACATCTAGCAACATGTAATACTTAACTAATTCGGTCACAGGGTAGCCTTTTGTAAATATGTGTACATAAAAATTCATATTTTTCAAAGCATCAGGACAAAGTTCTGAAATTTAAAAAATAAAATGTTTGTTTTACGAGGACCTATGCTTCGGCGATCAGTAAATAATTATATGCAATTGTCAGACTTTTTTATGTTTGAACATTTAAAAACTATTTTTTCTGTTGCACACAAATTTATTTCACAATTTATTTTATTCTGTATCTTATTATTGTTTATTTATTATCATATATATATATATACATATATATATATATATATATATATATATATATATATATATATATATATATATATATATATATATATATATGTTCACACATGCCTACTTTACCAAAGCGCCCCGTACGCGCATTTACGTATTTAGGAGACGCTAAACAAAAGACAGACAATAATGTCGGGAAGACGCGATGATTAAATGAGCGGTGGAAAGTCATCGAAGCGAGTAATCCAATCAGGGTGCGCCTTAAGTGTGAAGAATAATATATAGAATTGTTCTGTTTTTTTTTTTTTTTTTTAATTTTATTTTTACTGATTATGTTGATTTAAACGTTTCTTTGGAGGGGAACGACGGTTTGGAATTTTTTTTTAAGCGGCAGCGGGGTTCCTGAATCTGTTACCAGAAGTAAGATTTGCTTTATTCCGTTTGATTAGAAGATGCGAAAATTGCTCTGGAAATTGACAGATCCCTAAGTGGAGGAAGGAATAAGCCTGTAAATGAATAAAAAGGAGAGCTCGCAGGCTAGCTCGCGAGATAGATAGATAGATAGATAGATAGATAGATAGGTAGATTAGAAACTGGTGTAAAAAGTGGTGGTTAGAAAAGGCAAATTCTTGACGTTCTGCTATATAAAGACATTGTAAAAATAACAGATACCGAATGATATAAGAACAACACTGGAATGCAGAAATAACAAGGAATGCCAAAATGGGAAAGTCAGAAATAATGACGAAAATAGAGCGAAAAATAGAATACAAATTCTTTTCATTTCGAAGAACGCGTACAATCATATTAGGTTGGTGCAAAAATAATGACGTAATAATGTCGTTTTTTGACGTATTTTTTAACGTCAAAAAACGACATTCTTACGTCATTATTTTTGCACCAACCTAATAGTTCTTCACAACTAATGGTATTTTCTCACTCGAGACAAATCTTACAACTTTATAAAACTTCTTTGTATTTTTGACATTTGTTAAAAAATATCAAGTTGGTTACTCGGGAATTTCCCATTATTCTGTGTGTGCATGAATGAATATGTGTGACTGTTTGAGAGAGACAGAGAGACAGACAGACAGACAGACAGAAAGATAGAGGGAGAGAGACACGTTCTTGTGGCATCACATGGATCTTCTAGAGGGAGATGAGCAATTTGCCACACTTGAGGACTGCCATATCTAGTAGAATCTGTTGGCGGAATCAAAGATACGCCACACCTGTTTGTACTAAAAATGTCGTCTTGAAGGAGATATAACATTGCAGTTGGTTGTTTTGATAAATATATAATTAAAGTGCGGTTAAACATATGAATAATTTAAGAAAAAATAGTTGCATTCGTTAAGAATTAGTTTCATTATCAGTAGCATTCTCATTCTCATTATAATTCATTAAGAATGACATTCATTATTATTATCATTTATTAAGAATTAGTTTAATTTTCATTATCATTTATTAAGAATTAGTTTCGTTTTCCTAATCATTTATTAAGAGTTAGGTTCGCTCATTAGCAATGCTTTAATTCATAGCGTGTCGACAAGAGAGAACATATTGTTATCTTGAATTTACTTTTAGTTTCTTTCAATGTTAAGTAAGAATTGAACAATGCAAAATGCTAAATTACTTAAATGTACTGTCGTTATTTTGAAATAGATAATGAAAATTAACCTATATATATATATATATATATATATATATATATATGATAAAAAAATATGGTTTGAATGTATGTCATATTTATGGGTAAATGTGGTCAATATTTTGGATAGAGGGTATGTAAATGTAAAAAGTGGACACTGAGGTCGACATCACGTGACTTGAAGGCCAAATCTGAAAATTGCGTCTAAGCATGAAACCCACTTTTCATCAGTCGGTGTTGATCTCAGTTTCTCTCTCACTCTTCTCTCTTCTCTCTCTCTCTCTCTCTCTATATATATATATATATATATATATATATATATATATATATATATCTCTCTCTCTCTCTCTCTCTCTCTATATATATATATATATATATATGTGTGTATATACATATATATTGTATATTTAGGCAGCAATCCTTCGTTTATGCATGTTTCATTAAAAACGACAGACAAGGTACTACGGTTAAGCTTTTTATTTAATTTTTTTTGTGTTCTGGCAAGAGCTTTCTTTTTTGGACAAAGGGTGTGTAAGAACTGTCCAAATGTTTAATATTTCCAAGCGCTTTCGGCTATACCTTTAGCCATTATCAAGGATGATTCGATTATCTGCTTAATTGAATGTGTGCGTTCTGTGTATGTCTTAGTATGTGGTGGGGATGTTTTTAATTTCCGAATACGGTATGAAAACCTGGAAAAAGTTTTCTTGTGATGCGTGATGCATTTTGCCCTTTAGGACTTAATCAGACTGGTAAAATATATATCGTTATCTCTCTCTCTCACACACACACATATACATATGAATACACACATATAAACACACACACACATATATATATATATATATATAAAAACACACACACATATATATATATATATATATATATATATATATATATATATATATATAGATAGATAGATACACCTAGTGAGCCAGACAAACCTACCTAGGTTTCACCTAAACGGATCATCAGGGAAATCAAAAATTCGAATGTTTTTCGAAACGAGTATAGTTATCTATATTTGTGTATGTATATATATATATATATATATATATATATATATATATATATATTGCAATAATCAAATGGTGAAATGCTAACCAGTTCTTAAATGAAACGTACGAACTGATTTTGAAGTGTAGACATAAATCAAACGTACGAACTGATATTGGAAGTGTAGACATAAGAACAAATTTAAAATTTACCTAAATATGTTTTTTTTTTGTTTTGGTGGAGGGCATGCTTACTTGAAGGATTGATTCGTTTCTCTGGGCTCTAGCACATATGGGTGTACATATATTCATTTGTATGTATGCATGCATATGTGTATGTATAGATGTGTTTATATTGCATATCACAAGATTGTGTGTGTTCTTTGCGTGTTTCTTTATATATAGTTAGATCTATGATTGCCGATCTATACAACATTTATAATTCTAAATTAACATCTCTTGTAGCATTATCTATACATCACCTTACTCAGTTTTCATTTTTACTTTTATTGTTTATCTGTATTTAAAATCCTTTCATTTCTCTTTGATATTATTATCATTACTGTAATTTTTATTTATTATTTATATTAACGGCCATTTTATTAGACTAACTAATTTGGAATTATATTATTATAAGCATATATTTTGTCTTTATACTCATTAGCACTAAGTTTTGAGCCAGCAGTGTATACCTGGAATTCATATGACCCTGCTACAGACACGCTGCTACTGCCTGAGAAAACCAAACACTCTTCTCCCGGAATAAACAATCATTTCACCGTCAAGTGTTAGTAAATGACTTGAACTAGTTTTGCTTCGACCTATCAACAATATGCAGTCGTAATCTATCTTAATATACTAGAGTTGATAGATAAACCCTGGTAACGTTTATGCTTGAATGATATGTGATATCTATATTAGTCGTTGCTGCAGTTGAAACACTTTAAGGATTGTGGTTTCTGTTATTTGATACAGCTCTTTTTGGTGATTATGTAGCGCCTGTCTATGAGAGTCGAAGAAGGCTTGGTTCTTCTCTAACACCTATAGAGTTCATTCATCAATTTTAACTATTGATCTGTGAAAGAGGCTGTATACAGTTGACTGTCTAGACATAAACTTGTTGCGTACCATGCCTGAATATCTATTTGAAAGCCTCGATCTGACGAGATTATTTAAGATATTGTATATGTATATCTATATTATTTACATTGTTTGGACTGCTGTCCTCATTTTTATTGATATATTCACGACGTTTCGGCCGTTGTACGCTCCGACCTTCTTCAGTTGATTGTAATTTCGAACTGAACACTTTTTTTATAATTATAATACCTCATCTCAGAAATATAGACATTTATATCTATATGTCTTTGATTATATATGTATGTCTGTTGCTTTTGAGAGAGATAGTGTAATAAGAACAAAGAGAGTATTATCATTATTTTAAACAAAAAATAGAAAGTATTGCTTCAATGTTATATTTGTAGTGATACAAGAGGCAAAATCTTGTTTTTTTTCCAGCAATTATCCTTCATACCTGATAAACTGTGCAGTGTAGAAGTTTTGAGAAAGGAAGAATACAATCTCCACTTGAAATATACAAAGCCTTCGGTTTTCGAGACAGGGAGAAGCTTATAAAAGACACTTTAGAAATTTACAATTCAGTCTCTCATTCTTTCTTTATTTCACTGTTTTATGTATTCATGGATTCGTTCATTCTTCTTTTGTGTCTTTTTTTCAGTTTTCTTTTCTCTTTTTTCTTTCATTCTTTCTCTCATCCGTTAAGCGTTTGTTTCATTTTTTCTTTCATTGCAATTTTTTCTTCACTTGCTTCATCTCTTTTGTGAATCTCTATTTTTTCTTTTTTTTTTTTTTTTGGCTTTTTTATTTTTTTGCTAACCAGGGAAGTGTAAGTAATATTGCTTTTTGCCTGAAAGAATCCCTCGTCTAAAATCTTTTTTTTCTTTCTTTTCTTCCACGCACACAAGCTCCCTTTCTTTTATTTACTTTTTTAAAATTTTTTAACTAAAGTCCTTACCCAATATTCTATCAGTTGTTTAGACGAATTTTATGCTTTTTTTCTTTTTTTTTTTTTTTTTTTTTGTTTTTGAAAGTTTTGCCGTTATTTCGTGGTGAAGGTAAGATGGGAAAATCAAGTCTTTAAAAAGAACGCTGAGTCAGCGTTCGTTAGTTTCAAACGCCACCACACAAAATAACTGTTTGGTATTTTCGCTTGCTTGGAGTCCCTGCACTGTCACTGATGGAACAACTTGTGTGAAGTTTCTGTGATTGGAACAGCAGGACTGTTTAGCTGTGAAAAGCTTACCGATTCTGATTGTAACGAGGACAAGTTAATCTAACAAGTTAATGCGAAACAGGTCGGTCTCGTAAGCGAATTCGATCCTCCCTGAGTATTTCAAACAGAAATCTTTATTCTAATAGTAATATGGAGGTAACGGTAATATTAATCGTTTCCTTAAAATGAAATGGTCAGCAATATTTGACCGAGCAGCCAGTGCTACTTTCACTTGAAATTAATTGTACCTTCTCTTGAAAAAAATAAATTTATAAAATACGTTTCTAAAGTTCGGTTAACTTTTATCGCTTTTCCATTACTGATGTGGATAGACTTCCTTCTTGACATTTTTCTTTGAAATAGTACAGAAAGTCAACATCTTGATTATGCCGTTATAATCTCTTCCAGTTTGATCAAGGAGGCTTTAAGGGGCATGCAACCACTACTTAATTGCTACTGTTCCCAGGTCCACTTTGACCCGGGGTGTTAGCACCTGTTAGGGTCCCAGCTATGGGCAAATAGTTAACCCCGAAACTGGGGTCAAAACACTATGAAAGGGTAAAAACCGGTTTTAATACAAGAAATACTTTGTAAAAAAAATATTACCAGCAATAAAATTTTAAAGAAAAAAAAAAAAAAACTAATACCAGCAATATATTTTTTTTAAAAATATATTGACAGTAATACAATTTTGAAAAAAAAAAAAAATTTCCATCAATACATTTTTGAAGGAAAAATATTACCAGAAATAGGTTTTTGACAAAACAAAATATTACCAACAAAAAAAAAAATAAATAAAAAAATAAAAAATTAAATAACCCATTGAGGTTGATATGCTTTAAAACAAAATAAACCAAACCAATCTAAACCAAAGAATACATATTCTATTCTCACGAATCTATTCTAAAAATCTTGTCGACATTAAATAAGCCATTGAGGTTGATATGCCGTAAAACAAAATAAACCAAACCAAATCTCTTCGGTGTTAAATGTGCTATCCAATTTACATGTCCTTTCTGTTGAAATTCTTCAAGTAATGTCCTTTATGTTACATAATACAGTTATTTTTTCACTTTTCCCATCCATTAAAAATTGTCTTTCACGCTCCGGATCCATCGAATGCATCGATCAAATAAAGGAACTCTATGGAACTACCGAATCTTACTTGTCTGGCAAGGATGACAATACTTTGACTTGTATCGATTTTCACCCTTGTCGGATTGAACCGGCTTCCTCCCGAGCAAGTACAGCATCACGGACCATCGCTGCCCACGCTCGTCGATCCTGAGCCAGGTCACACGAAATGGCGAGCCAATCGCGATTCCATCGTCGAAGACCAACTACTTGTGGACCCGATAGTACTGCTAGGTCATCCTTGATTGTGCTAGCCCACGTCCTCAGCTGCCCACCCGACACGTTTTCGCCAGCCTGGAAGGGAGAAGTACATCGTGGATGATCTCTCCCTCCGGCTGCGTTGCTGAACCATCGGGGACGACGCTGGAGCAGGACGGACGGAGGAGGACGGAGACTCAGGCGACGACGTAGAGTGGCCGTGGGCACACGATCGATTCGGCGGCATTGTAGAATGCAGCGAAGGCAATCGTTGTCGAACACTTCAAGCCTTCGTAGGTCAACCGCTCTAAGTGGCCACGTTTCGCAGCCATACAGAAGGATAGACCGAACAATAGCCTGATAGATGTGCCCCTTCGTAGCAGTGGAAATCTATAGTGACCGATTGAGACGCACGAATGCGGACCTTGGAGCTCCTATACGGCGTCCAACCTCAGCAGCAGCCTGCCCGGATGGTATAATGGTTGAACCGAGATAGACGAAAGACTGCACGTCCTCCAGATTGACCCCGTCCAGCGTCAGGGGTTGCCAGTTGACTGGATCAAGCAGGGACGGCATAACTTTGGTCTTCGAGGCATCGATGGTCATGCGCACATCCCGTGCTGCAGATTGAACACGGTTGAGCGCAGCTTGCACATCGTCACACTTCGATCCGACCAAGACAAGGATGACAATAGCAAACATTTCAATCTTTAACAGGAGTACGGAGAGAAAATGAGAGCCACAGTGTATTTAATCTTTTAATAGACTATGCCAAGCACATTTAAAAACATACATGATATGGGCATTATTTAAAAATTTCATAACACATACTTTCCCTCTTGATGGCAATGTACTGATGATAAGGGCTCTGCTGATGACATAGGTATTCATAGTTGGAATAAGAATGATCTTGAACAGAAAGTCAGTGTCTTCTACGTAGTGTTCCAAGAAATAGGACCCAATATAAACCTTTACAAAACAGAAACTATGATCTGGAATTGTAATGAAAGCAGTGATGGCACATACCGTGAATCCACAACGTTTCGGCCATTGTACGCCCCGGCTTTCTTCAGGTGGTTGGAATATCGAACTGAACCCTTTATTTCGCTCGCTTGTGTAGACTGTTCTAGTTCCACGTGACATGTCTAATGGATGTCAGTCGTCAGTTATCTCCTGTTAATTCCCCTCTCCAAGTTCTCCACCGCCTTAACCAAGTATTGAACTCACAACACTTGGGTCGTGTCACTGGATCTAACCAACGCCTTTATCCACTGTGCCATGTGCCTAAAGTGGATAAAGGCGTTGGTTAGATTCACTGACAGGACCCAAGAGAGTTGTGAGTTCAATACCTGTTTAAGGTAGTGGAGAACTTGGAGAGGTGAATTAACAGGAGATAACTGGCATCCATTAGACATGACTACAGTCTACCCCAGCGAGCAAAATAAAGCGTTGTTTGACATTCCAATCACCTGAAAAAGACCGGAGCGTAGAACGGCCGAAATGTTTTGATAAACATGGCAACAAAGATGAGGACATTAATCCGAATGATGTAAATAGTGTACATAGTACCTCATTTCAGAAATATAGACAGATACCTTGGACCCATCATAAAAATTCAGGATATATAATTAGTAATTGCTAATCCCGAAAGAACCTCGGGGTGTGTATCAGCTATAACAAAATTAGTAGAGGAGAAAAGGAAACTGAAGACAGAATATGCTGCGCAAACACCGCAAATTGCCACAAAACCAAAACAACAACTTGAAAACTCGAATTATGTCTTTAAATAGCCGCATCAGATCGAAACTTCAATATGGCTGACTTGCATGGCGCCAAATCCGTTCATACATGTAAACTTTCAGCTGCATACGACCGCTTTCTAAGACCAATGGTAAAAAAGGCGTAGAGTGAATAAAATCCGAGAGTCATGTTAAAGATCATACTTCGTTGAACCTTGTGGACTGGCGCTATATAATCACAAACAAAGAACTGTACCAAATAATGTAAACTACATTATTTGACGAATACTAACAACAGCAAAAACTAAAATTGTTAGCATATGTAACTCGAAGACAAATTAATGACATAATGAAAATATTGACATTTCACACAGCTTCAAATAAAAGGTTCAGAAGGAAGCATCCATCAATACTGGAAACGCCATAAAAGCTACCGGACTTGAAAAGAAACTATTTTCTTCAAACATTGTCTTAAGAGAAAGATTTCATTAACCGGAAGAAGTACTAGCTGCTCGTTCAGTTAATGAGAAATGTTTCCTTCTAGGGAAAAGGCTAATATTTTCCAAACCCTTTTTCCCTCATTATGTCCCCTTGGAATTTCAGCTCTCTTCCTGATGTTAACACTAGGATGGCCGAAGTGTCGTTTTCGACACTTTCAAATTTTCAACAAATTACTATGGAATAACTAGTTTTGGTTCGATGCTGAGGCTTATGGACAATTATTGAATTTTAGCAAAGATGCTTAACAGACTTAATTCTTTAAAAAATATTCAGTGGAATAGCTGATACTTGAGGTTTCACCTTGAATGGCCGTGGTGTCGTTTTTGAAACCTAGGCTATTTATAAGGTAAATGCATTGAAAAATTTCTCACAAGCAATAATGTGTTTATGTCCCTTATCTATCTATTTATCTATCTATCTATACACACACACATTATATATATATATATATATATATATATATATATATATATATATATATAATCACTTTCTTTCAGTATGAGGTATACTAATATTTGTGAATTTCTTTTCAGACTTGTTATTCCTGACTTGAATATTGAATATATTAAAGATGGCTGCTTCACGGCGTAATGTAAATAAAAATGTCAAAGGAACTGGCCATCCTAGTGTTAAAAAATTGAAATCATGAGGAAAGATTTTATACTATTATTGAGTTAATTATACACAAGAAGAAACATTTTTGAAAAAAAAAATGTAGTTCTCGTGTATTGGACTAAAATAATTTTACTTCCTGGATGCCATCTTTTATGACTATGTATTCTCATTTATAATCTCTATTTAATCAGGTGAATTCGAATTCCGGATAGCCTATGGCGTTCTCTTGCGCAATAATGCTCTTGAGGAAGGTATGGATCTGTCTTTCCTAGGAACCTGTGGATACTCACTTGCTTAAATATCACAGTCAACTGGTCTCTGTAGTGTTTTGATTTGTTTTGGGTGTTCACTATTTATCCATAGCTGGGACTCCGGTACGCCTGGGAACATCAGTAATTAAGGGATGGTAGCGTCCTTTTTGTCTTTATTTTTCTAAACCTTCGTCGTTTCTTATATGTTCGTTTATATATATTCTCAGTATCTTTCTGTAGAACGACATTTCTGCTGCTCGATATCTCTTCTTCGTCTGAATTTACTGCCATATTGGAGGACTGATATTATTCATTTGAACATGTCGTTTGAGCATGTTTGTATGTGTAGGTAGCCTAGCAGTTAGCGGCTCTGAATATGAAATCCGGAACTCCAGTTCGGATTCCAGTCGATTTCTTTACATTCGCGTTCAAACAGATATATTTGGCAACGGTACGAATCCATTACTTCTGCTTCAGCTTTGGAGTTCGCCAGGTGGACAATTCTATATTCCAAAACCAACCAGCCATCTAAAGCTTAACAAATATGTTCAGATATAGGATGCACATGCGTCTTGCCAAGGAAAAAAAAAGATCTAGATTTCCCAGCTGTTTAATCCACAGATATCGGAAAAGGAGAAATATTCGTACTTATTTGAACTCTGTACATACTTCCTACTGTAGTCTGAATTGCATTCAATTATTTCTCAAATTTCAAATTAAGCAACGTCGTGCCTGGCCAGTATTGAGATGGGTGACCGCTTGGGAATACCAGGTGCTGTAGGCTTGGATGTGTGGGTGGTGTAATGGATAACGTTTGCGAATTGAAGATCGGAGAGCCGAGTTCAAATTCCAGACCGGTTCGTTATATTCACTTACGCGCAAATACGCATGCGAAAAGTATGAATCGTCTTCTTTTCCCCTCATCTATGGGTTAATTAGTAGGAAACGTTTCCTTAAATCGCTATTATCTCCCAAAACTTCTTACAATCCCAGATTATTTTCTGGGTGTAAATAACTTGCAAAAGTTTGATAAACAGTAAAATATATATATATATATATATATATATCTCCCAATTCTAAATCTTCCGACTCTTGTGTTTTGGCATTCTCTCAAAATACGCCAATTATTCTGGGCCAAAGTCTAACTGTCAGTCTTCACAGTTTTCTCCATTTCCCTGTCGGCTTCCAAATTTTAATATTATTATTTTCATAAACCCTTTGATTGCTACGATGTTTTTTTTTCTGTTAAAAAGTTTGTAATATTTTTAACCTATTACGTATAATTCAGTTCGCATAGTTTTCAGATGAAAATGTTCCTTTCTTAATTTATTTCAGAAAAGAATGTATTTCCCTGTTAGCAATATTACACTTTCAATTATTCTTATCTTATAAAGCAAATGTGTAGCGTGAGTATGTCGCCAACACCATATTGAATACCATATTGAATACTTTGATACACATACATAATTCTATCTATCTATCTATCTATTAATATTTTTATAAGTTAGTTCATATCTATCTATCTATCTAGCTATCTAGCTAGCTAGCTATTTTTCCCCGCTACCGTTTTTCATTTATATTCCTTTAAATGCTTCTATTTTCTTTCTTTCTTTTTGTCGCGACCGCTTTCGTTTGCATTCATTTGAATTCCCCTTTCTTTCTTTTCTTTCTTTCTTTTCTTTCTTTCTTTCTTTTTTCTTTCTTTCTTTCTTTCTATCTATCTATCTTATCTTCGTTACCGTTTTAGTTTACATTTCTTTCAATTCCTCTGTTTTTTTTTTCTTTCTTTCTTTCTTTCTTTCTTTCTTTCTTTCTTTCTTTCTTTCTTTCTTTCTTTAAAGCTTTCGTTTACATTGCTTTCACTCCCTTTATTTCTCTTTCATTCTTTTCGATGCGGCTGTTTTCGTGTACATTCCTTTGAATTCCTCTATTTCGATTTTCTAGTTTTTCGTTTACGTTTCTTTGAATTTCTTTCTGTTCTTTTCTTTCTTTTTTCTGCCTGACTTTCTTTTTTTTTGTCTTTGCTACCGTTTTTGTTTCCATTACTTTAAACTCCTCTATTTTATCTTACTTTTATTCTTTCTTTCTTTCTTTCTTTCTTTCTTTAACGTTTTCATTTACATTCCTTTGAATTCTTTTTATTTTAGCTTTCTTTCTTTCTCACGCATGCGTACATACACACACACACACACATATATATATATATATATATATATATATATATATATATATATATATATATATATATAACTTTATATCTGCATTTTTTACTTGAATATTCATTAAAAAACTCAGTAAAACGAAGTATATAGATTTATATTTGAAAAGTAAAGAAATAATTGAAAACGAAGACCTGTAAGGCAAATCGTTTTCGAACTACTACTTTCAGAATTTAAATGCGTGGTAGTGTATTTAAAAAAAAAAATCAAATAATTATTCTTTTGAAAGTCAGTTATCCTGGGGTGGGAAAAACGCCAAATATACTTTGTAATAAAAATCTGACTGTCGACTCCCAGACTGGCACGTCAGAATTTGGGAAAACATAGGGTTCAAGATTTTTTTTTATGTTTAAAGCTAAAGTATAACGCTCATCTCATTCGATTGCCTTAAAATAAGTAAATAAACGGAAAAGAAAACTGTAATAGTTATTGTATAAATGCTATTCTGTCATTAAAATCTTTATCCGCGGGGGTCGAAAACTGAACCCAATGGGATTTGATTATATATCACTATTGTTCCGTTTGTTGTTGTTGTTGGTGGTGGTGGTGTTTTTTTTATTTGTTTGTTTTCTTTCTTTCTTTTTTTTTTTCTTTTTGGCGCCAAGCAGGGCCAGACTTACAAACTCACCCTTGAGTTAAATATATTTGTCTACTGGGAAAGATTCAGCCATTTTAACACACACACACACACACACACACACACACACACACACACACAAACTTACGATGTGTTATAAAATATTCGAGGAGTCTATCGCATAAATAAAACGAAGTTTTCATTTAAATGTTAATGTTTCTATTTAAAACAAAATTTCTCATCACGATTCCTCGATTCCATTATGGTCGTGAGAACACCACATAAACTACCACCTTTGCAGCAATGCAGAACCATGTGCAAGATAGCCTGACGAAGCCCATCCCTCTACAGTTTTCCTTCTCGCAGTCTCAAAGAAGAAAGCCATGTCAGCGCTCCTGCATGCACGGAAAAGCTAGCACTGGGATGTCCCTTATAGATAGGTTGATGAACATAGGAAGATTGTCTTCTTCTTCTTCTTCTTCTTCTTCTTCTTCTTCTTCTTCTTCTTCTTCTTTGTGCGATATCCATTCAGGACTTTGGCGATCTTGGTTTTCCACAATATCCTTTACTTTTGTCTTTCTCCTATCTCGCATAAAAACCTTGTCTGTAATCCATTTCAACGTGCATGCTAAATATGTTCTGCGATATTTCTCTCTGTCCCATTGCTTTCAAAATGTGATGCGAATATCAACAAATTTTTCGATCCCTATATATTCGCGTTGCAATTTTTGTAAAAGACTCTAAACACCGCCATGGACAATCACAACTAGTTATTGATTTTTTTTTTTTTTTTTTGCCTCAAAGAATTTTCTTCATATGAAGAGGAGGAGAAGGAAAGAAAAATAAACGGAAGCAAACATGCATTGAATTAATAAAATAAAATCGAGTCCCAATAACAAACTATTTCTGAAGCAGAAAATGGTTTCCATCTAGCTTGATCATGGCAGAGTTAACAGTTTTTACTGCTATCGAAGACAGATGTGGAGTAAGATTGCGTTCGTTTATTTATTTATTTTTTTTTTCGCTGATATTAACGTGAAATGAATGAAACTGAATTGATTGAGAATTGAAATCTGCACATCGAATTCACTTACACTATATGCACCTTTTAATAAGACGTCACGTATATTTAAAAAAAAATAGCAATAAACGTTCAACGAGTCATTTTTCTTTTGTAGTATCGTATGCAAATTAGATAGACAAGTATAAACAGAGAACAACTGGCGAACATAGAGTGGCTATGCCTAGCAAACACAGTTGATATTTAGGACACAGAGACCTGTACTACGACTACTATTAGGCAGAGAGTTATGCAAAATATAAGATCGTTCTTTTCCCTGTTTCGACATGTCGATTCTTTACCTGAGAGATGACTGTTTGCGAACTGAAATCGAAGTAATTTCAAAGGTTTAAACATATTGGCCCTTGATTATTTTATAGAATTATAATTAAAAATATTTCTCAGGTTTTAAGAAAGTAACATGAAAATTGTTTATTTTACTTTCTATATTGCTAATAACAATTTACTCCTAGCGGGCTCGGATACCCCACATAAATTTCGGCCGCGTGCCACATGTGACCGCGCGAGGAGGTTAGGCTTAGTGAATATCATTACTTCTAACCTCCTGGTTATGAAGATATTCTACATCCAGTAGCAAGGTCTTTGATTGGGAGATTTTGACGAGCGTTGAACCACTTCTTAATTGCTGTTGTTCTCAGATCTACCCTGACTCTGGATGGTAGCATCTGTTAGGATCACAGCTATAAGCAAATAGTAAACCCCCAAACTGGAGGCAGTGGCGTAGCTAAGGGGGCGAGGGGGGGCGGACCGCCCCGTGTGCCAGCACAGGAGGGGTGACACAATGTCAACCCAACAAAATTTTTCAACCAGGCTAAGGTGTCAAAAATAGTCTGAAAAGAGTGGTGGAGACACAGGGTTTCGCAGGCTGGCATATGACTCCCCAGAAATAATTTATGACCCCCCAGTTTTGCCCCCCCCCGTCAGAAATTTTCTAATAAATTGTTGGGAAATTTGTGAGTAGGAAAAATGTTTTCAGCTTTTGATTTGAACCGATTATTTTGTTGTATTCGATTTTGTCTTGGATCATAAACAGTAACGTACCGGTCAGAAGAGGTAGAGCATGTATGAAAATTTAGCTACAGCTAACCATTCAGCATAGGGTAAATCGGGGTCATTGGGGTGACATTTGAGCGGACCGCCCCGCTACGCCACTGACTGGAGGTAAAGTATTATGAAAATATAAATGTAGATTTTATAATAAAAATGCCAGCAATACATTTTTAAATATATATATATATATGTGTGTGTGTGTGTGTGTGTGTGTGTGTGTGTGTATTGCCAGCAATACATTTAAAAAAAAATGAATATTACCAGCAGTACATTTGTTTCTCGACAAAACACTCTTTACAAAAATAGATCAATGAAACCTGATCTACAAACTGATTTCTTACAAAGAATATATAGTCTATGCATGCGAACAGATTCTAATAATTTTTAAAATTTACTGAGTTTTAAACGCACATATATTAGGTTGGTGCAAAAATTATGACGTAATAATGTTTTTTTTGACGTTAAAAATACGTCAAAAAACGACATTATTACGTCAATATTTTTGCACCAACCTAATAAATTCATAATTTCTTGTTTCCAAGATTACAGAGAAATCTAATCATTCAGATAGGGGCGGTAGCGTGTTCATTTTTTATTAACTATTGTTGTATCACTTATGAGTTACGTTCGAAAAAGAGGTTAAGTTTAGGGAGGGTAGGGGTGTATTTTTCAATGAATTCTGACATCCGTTAAACGCATGTCGTCTGTATTTTTTTATTTTTTAAGAATAAGTTATTCTAAAATTCGCTTGAAGATGAAATAGAACTAATGCTTTTAATTTAATTATATAATTAAATTTGAAGTTTTTAGCTTCAGTTTTTGAAACATAGTTATTACTGTGCAGTGAATAAACCGTATTTTAAATCAGTTAATTTATAATATTTATGCTCTGTAAATTTACATTGAGCACTGTTTTGTAAAAATAAAAACAAAAAATAATAAAAAACACCAGTTCTTTCTTTATATATATTTACCGTTCTTTTCTTTCTTTCTTTTTATATATATATATATATATATATATATATATATATGTTAATTACATTAAACGGCCTGAATATTCGAGAATTTTTTAGAAAATACACGCTTTCTGGTAAATATAATTATATTTACCAGAAAGCGTGTATTTTCTAAAATTAATTAACATTTATTTAAATAATAAATTGTACTTCTAAAAATATCGTATAAACAGAAAATATATTAAATAAATGTAAAACTTAATCCTGCTCATTATATATATGTGTGTGTGTGTGTGTGTGTGTGCATGCTTACAAATAGTTAAGACTGAGAACACAATTAGAGTATCGTTTACATGTCTCAAGCATTTTATATAGTTTGAAACTTGGCTGACAAGTTAAAACCTTTCATCGATTTCACACAAAATATTTGATGTGTGGTCATTTGGTTTTGGCAAATGTTCTTGTCCGAAAATATTCCAGCATATATAAAACTGACTCTCCCGCCGACGACTTCGAAAGTACATGGGTAGGAAAAACCTACTATGCCTACTTTGATGGATTTCATCATAACTTTAAGAAACTGATTAGGGAACAGGAAAGAATCATTATATAAATAAACATTATAACTTTATATTATTCAATGAAACATACCGTAAGGTTGAAACCAAGGTAGCAGATCCAAACTTCCTGATTTTTAATTTTTCGCATTAAATAAAATTTATTAAACCATAGACATGAGGTAACGGTTTTTTGCCGACATCAACAAAATTTCGCATTAAATAATTAGCATAAAAAAATAAAATTTCATAGTTTAATAAAGGGCTAAAAAGCTTAACCCAATCACTAAAGGGAAAAAACCCTTTATCAAGTTGTCAAAAAAACAAATTGTAGTTCAGTGCGGCGCATTTATATCTGACACAGCCCGTTGAAGATAGATAAATAAATAAATATAAAATAAAAGAAAATTATCCAGACACTTAACAACATACTATGAGGCCAAAATCTATCTTTCTCTTTGAATGAACAGACTATGCACGTACAAGAAAGACATCATTCGCTTTGAAATAAACACCCCACCCTACCTCAGGTTGACATCTCTCTAAAGGTTACTGATATGTGGATAAAAATTAACTCTTAGGCCCCTTATCAAAAATGGTCGCCTCAGCCGTTTCCATAGAAACGAATGAACATGCTTATAACGATGCCTAAATTTCAAAATTGGTTATTCCTAAATTTTCGCTTGAGGATGGAACAGGGCTTGTTACTTTAATTCAATTTAATTTTAATAATTATATTGATGGTTTCGGCTCTCGTTTTTGAAACATGAGAACTCTTATGTAGCGAAGGAATCATATTTCTTTTTAAATAATCATAATTTAAG
The DNA here is from genome assembly GCA_903632075.3 of Acanthosepion pharaonis. Taxonomy (NCBI): domain Eukaryota; kingdom Metazoa; phylum Mollusca; class Cephalopoda; order Sepiida; family Sepiidae; genus Acanthosepion; species Acanthosepion pharaonis. The sequence continues at coordinate 156,510 of CAHIKZ030003940.1, forward strand.
CTCTACTTTTGTATGGAGCACTGTTTTTTTTTTTTTATAAAAAAAATACTAAAGAACCCTGGATTATTTACCTAACGTGCTCTTTCGTATTTTTCTACATACCTGCACACACACAAACACACATATATATATATATATATATATATATATATATATAATGAATTATTTGTAATCTGTATAGAATTTCTAAGGGGTTATAGATCCGTTGAAAGCTCTATGTCAAAAGACAGTGCAAAATTATTATTCCATGACAAACAAACACTTAAAAACCATAGGTAATCATTTTTTTCATTGAAGTCGATAAAACATATCTTTCAATCTTTAGACCTGTAAACAAATCTTCATTTGGTTTACGGACTGAAGATTTGAAACAAGCTTGTATCGACTGCAACGAAATAAAATAGTACATATGGTTTTTTAACTGTTTGTCATTATAATATATATATATATATATATATATATATATATATATATATATATATATATCAGCAACCTTTCTTTTAAACATGTTAGAGAAAGAGAAAGTGAGAAGGAGAAATGTGGATATGGCAGACAAGGAAATTTTTCGTGAATTTTTTATTTGCTTTTTACAGCATTCTTACCTTTTTCCCTTTATGGGAATAAGGTGCAAAAAAAAGAGAGAGAGAGAGAGAGAGAGAGAGAGGGAAGAGAGACTTAATATTAGACAGACAGACAGACAGATATATATATATATACACACACACACACATATATATATATATATATATATATATATATATAGATAGATAGATAGATAGATAAATATGAAAGGAATGTTGCAGACATGGACGCAGTGTGAGCTAGATAGAAATATAGAAATATAATAACCAGACTGACATAGATAGATAGGTAGATAGATAGATAGATAGATATGAAAGCAATGTGACAGACATGCACACAGTGTGATCTAGATAGAAATATAGAAAGATAATAACAAGAGATAGATAGATAGATAGATAGATAGATATGG
>CAHIKZ030003940.1:162500-167500 GCA_903632075.3 Acanthosepion pharaonis
ACACAAACGCACTCGCACAAATACACACACACACCTACGCACAAAAACAAATACATGTGTGTGTCTGTGTAGATGTATATGAGTGTGCGTATCCGTAATAAGTTTCATTCACTTTCGAAAAAAAATGCCGTTGCGTAAGGCATGAATGTGTCTATTCTCTCTGACACACACCAGCCATGGTTTAATTAACCGGGTAGGCTAAGGCATCGACGCTTGAATGGCGACAAGTCTGAGCGAAAGACACCTTTCTATTCCAAACTGTGGATAATGCAACAGGAAACGACTGCAATATATTTTCCAAGAATGCACGGCTATTCGCAGATAAAAATCAACATCTGTATAGTGTTGTGTTCGCTTACGTACTGAAATGATATGCCATTAAAAGAAATCGCAGAGTGCCTTGACTTAATCAATAGAATGGATTTTTTCTTATTTACACCGTCCTGGGCTCGGAAATGTCCACGTTAAAAAGGCCTTGTGCCACATGACGCCCTCGTATGACGATAAACTACATCCGCGTCCTGGGTAAGACGATAAACTAGGTTCAACAGCAAGGCCTCTGATCAGGAGGCTTTGAGGAACCTGTAATCACCTCTTAATTGCTGGTGTTCCCAGATCTACGCTGATCCGGGTGGTAGCATCTGTTAGGGTCCCACCTGTGGGCAAATGGTTAATCCCCAAACTGGGGTCAAAACACTATGAAAATGTGAAAATAGTTTTTAATAACCGAAATATTTTGTATAAAATTATTACTTGCAATAAATTTTTGAAAAAAAAAAAATATTACCAGCAATAAAAATGTTGTCGGTGTTAAATAACCCATTGAGGCTGATATGCCGTAAAACAAACCAAACCTATTTACATTTGTCGTTTCACATATAAAATTGACTCTGCATTAACTTTGTACGCCCATAACAAATTTTTAAATGATTCCCACTCTTTAAATTCACTAGTTCCGGCCTTTAAAAATAGAACTCAATATGCCGCATCCACGGAGCCGGATCACATACATTTCCTCTGTATTCGGCTTGTAAGGAAGTCTTTCCATTCAGGCATATTTTTATTCCAAAGAAATGCTACTTTCTATGAGTGGATGTTTCCTGGAACGCTACAATCATAACATCTTTAAGTTAAGAGCCTGTCTTCATCTAACCTAATAATCTTCACTTCTATCTCCTCTTAGGGCAGCTATGGGCAAATATTTAACCCCAAAACTGTGGTCAAAACACTATGAAAATTTAAAAATAGGTTTATTACCAGAAATACTTTGTAAAAAAAAAAATATTACCAGCAATACATTTCTGAAGAACAATCATTAACAGCAATATTTTTTTTGGATAAAAAAAAAATTACCAGCTATACATTTTTTTGAAAAAAAAAAAAAAGAAATATATTACCAGCGATACATATCTGAAAGAAAATTATTACCAGAAATAGATTTTTGAATAAAACAATATACCAGAAATAGAGTTGTAGAAAAATATTACCAAAAATGGATTTTTGGACAAAATTATTACCAACAATAAACATTTTGTGAGCATTAAATAACCCATTGCAGTTGATATGTCGTAAAAGAACACAAACCAAACCAATCTTCTTTAAGCCTGTAGTCTCTCTGTGTAGTATAGGGTTCCAAATAAACATGCTTGTTCATGATACTATGGTTTCACTAGCAAGTAAGTTTTGTAGCGTGGAGTTACTACGATTAATCGGCTTTGAATTCAGAGTTACTCTTCTCGTAGACTAGTTGCCAACAGAGGCTACATAATTACACATAGATGCAGAATAATGTGTATTATATTTTTTTTTAAGTTTTTTGTTGTTGCGGTTGATGGTTCAGTTTCTGCATAATGTGTTGAAGATATAAAAGAACTTACTAACTGTAAAGGAACAACCTGCAGTTGGAATTTGAATTTTAAGTTCTGGATAAATGAATTAAGCATTGAAATAAAAATGAATGGATGCTTTTCATGCAGAATCTCATTACTTTATGTACCTAACATAGGGTTGCTGGACTTCTCCCGTACCGAATTTTCAGGGAGAACTCAAATGTCCCGTATTTAGTTCATTTGAAAATTTCGTGATAAAAAAATTTTACTGCCTTCTTAGGCATCTTGGCTGTAACTTTGTAGGTAATTATACTTTCTTTTATCAGATACTCTTGATGAAAATAAACTAAATATGAGGAGAGAACAGGTTTTGCTAGAATTTTTTCACAAGACTGGAATGTTTATTTCTCTGTTGTCTGTATTAAATAAATAATTTAAAATGATTTCACATTTACAGAATTTCTTTTTCTTAGTTTGTATTAAATTTTTCAAATAATGTTTCTTTTATTTTCCTCAGAAGCTATTAAAATCATGACATTAAGTTTTTAAATTATCTCTCCCGTTTTATATAATATATTGGACTGGGTGTTTCAAAGAACGAGGTATATTTTAAGAGTCTCCCGTATTTCTAATCTGGCAACCCTAAACAAACATACATATATATGTGTGTGTGTGTGTGTATGTATGTATATACATACACACACGCGCGCACGCACACACACACACACACACACACACATATATATATATATGTATGTATGTATGTATGGATGGATGGATGGATAGGTGGATGGATGGATGAAGAGACGGGTTTCATGTGCACGTTTGCACACATACGGTTTTATGGTGTACACACACACACACATATATATATATATATATATGAGAGAGAGAGAGAGAGAGAGAGAGAGAAAACGCAAACGTTTTTGGTTGTAACCTGGATCTTTTTAAAAAAGTGTTTAGAATAAAAATATTTAAAATATTAAAATTACATATATATATATAAAGTATCCTTTAAAGTAATATATATATATATATATATATATATATATATATATATATATATATTACTTTAAAGGATACTTTGATTGATACCCAGATTTGAGTAGAAGTCCGTTTATTTTTAAACAGTATTTCATTACGTCTACCGGTCTGAACATTCGAGAAAGCTTATTAAATATAATTTCAACCTGCGGCCCATTTACAATAGGCGTTAGTGTTACCTTCAATGGAATAGACAGATTTAAGTCCCCAGAAGGATAGTCTCTCTTGCCAGGATTGCTAAATTTTCTGAGGAAGCGGATAATTTTGGGATGGTATTCCTTCAGCCTTTGAGTATTCCACTGCAAACTCACGCCAGACATGTTACATGTTCGGAAGTCAACTGCAATTACATTATTTTTTATTAAGATTCCTCGAATTGCCAGGCCGGTAAAATAAATAAAATACTGTTTAACAAAATAAATGGAACGTCTATTAGAATATGGGTATCCACTAAAAGTAAGGTTTAAAGTAATTAAAATATGTTGGATTAATAAATAAAAATCAATTACTATTTCAGAAGTATATATATATATATATATATATTTTATATATTACTTTAAAGGATACTTTGATTGGATACCCAGATTTGAGTAGAAGCTCCGTTTATTTTTAAACAGTATTTCATTACGTCTACCGGTCTGAACATTCGAGAAAGCTTATTAAATATAATTTCAACCTGCGGCCCATTTACAATAGGCGTTAGTGTTACCTTCAATGGAATAGACAGATTTAAGTCCCCAGAAGGATAGTCTCTCTTGCCAGGATTGCTAAATTTTCTGAGGAAGCGGATAATTTTGGGATGGTATTCCTTCAGCCTTTGAGTATTCCACTGCAAACTCACGCCAGACATGTTACATGTTCGGAAGTCAACTGCAATAACATTATTTTTTATTAAGATTCCTCGAATTGCCAGGCCGGTAAAATAAATAAAATACTGTTTAACAAAATAAATGGAACGTCTATTAGAATATGGGTATCCACTAAAAAGTAAGGTTTAAAGTAATTAAAATATGTTGGATTAATAAATAAAAATCAATTACTATTTCAGAAGTATATATATATATATATATATTTTATATATATATATATATATATATTTATTATTATTATTATTATTATATATTATTATTATTATATATTATATTTTATTTATTATATATCATTCTGTTGAGGTTTCTTTCAGACTCGATGAATTACTTAAATATAATTATCAAATCCTTCTAAAAATTTCTATCATGTACATTATAGCTTGAATCGGCTTCTAATGCTCTAGAGTGAGCGGCTTGGTGAGAGTAGTCGTGCCTCCAGGAGTGTACGCGCTCGGGTCCCCACATTAATCCGACCTTGTGTCACATCTCATTCTCGTGGGGGAATGAGTAAACACCGTGTCTCCAGGCGGCACAGTCCTATGGTTACAGCGAACTCACTAAGAGTTCCACCACGGAATATGTGAGCGTGGCAATCTCTTCGTCACCGAGGCCCGGTGGAACAGTTGGTATGATATATATATATATATATATATATATATATATATATATATATATATATATATATATATATATATATATATATATATATATATTTTAATGGATACTCATGTGTAAGTAGATGCTCTGTTTTTATTGAAGAGTAAATTTAATTTTTTTCCATTGATCGGCCTGGATATTCGAGAAATCTTGTTAGAAAATATACACCCTTTGCGGCAGGATAAGAACATGCATCCCCTAGGGAAAATCGTCATCAGATCTGTCTCGGCCATGAAGACCATCCCAAGCAAGAAATAGTGCTTTTGCATACAGCCCTTTCACGATTCTGTTCTGTTTCGAATCCAAACGTAAACAAAGACATTTTTTTAGGAATGTATTCTTCATATCATAATCCAAAATATTTTTGATTTATTTGTTTAAGCGTTATTTTTAATGGATACTCATATTTGAATAGACGCTGTGTTTATATTTAATTATTTATTAAAAAGTATATTTATTTATTTCCATCCAAGGCCTGAATATATGAGAAATCTTGTTAGAAAAATTTGTATTAGGAAGCACACCTCTCATTGTGCGTGTATAAATGTATGTATGTGCGTGTTTGTATATATATATATATATATATATATATATATATATA
>CAHIKZ030003940.1:170000-230000 GCA_903632075.3 Acanthosepion pharaonis
TTTTTCGTACTGATTAAATCGGTACCCTTTCGTTTGACTTTGTTTTATTGACCAAGTTATTTACTCTATCTTTTCTACGCTATTATATATATATATATATATATATATATATATATATATATATATATATAATACCAATTTGTGACTGGTAGGGATAATTCCAAGGAGGATATTAATCCAATGAGAGCTCAATGTAAAATTAAATTACAGTGCATTATAATAATAAATCAAGAAACTCCTTAACGATCAATTTCGCTTATAATTTATTTCGTGAATATTTTTATATGTTCATCTCTTTAGACCAAAAGTTCTTAATAAAAACTAAGAACAATTATAAAATTAAGAACATTCGGTCTGAAGGGATGAATATAAAATATTCGAGAAATAAATTACAACCGAAATGGATATTTGTTTTTTCATATATATATATATATATATATATATATATATATATATATATATATATATATATATATATATGCGTGTTTCATTAAAAACGACAGACAAGGTAGTACGATTAAGCTTTTGATTTATTTTTTTCTTGTGTTCGATCAACTTTCTTTTTTCGACAGGGAGTGTGTAGAAACTGTCTACATGGTCTATAATTCCGATAGTTTTCGGCTATACATTTAGCCCTTATCGAAGATAATTTGATTTTTTAAATTTTAATTGTGTGCGTTGTGTGTATGTTTTTAGTGTGATAGAGATGTTTTATTTTCCAAACACAGTTAGCATATTGCAAACGTGTTTGTAGTTAATATTGTTAAGTTCTGACATTTTCTTTTTTATTATTATTAGGGCGTCCATTATTTTTAATCTGTTTTACAAGTGGATGAGGTTATTATGTTTGTATTTTCTACTACTATGTTTCGGATGGAGTCTGATAACTGTGTGTGTGTGTTAAATGGGTTCTAATAGAGCTATGGTCAGATAGGTGTAACGTAAAGCATCTGGATAGGCATGTTGTTGTGCCCGATGTAATTATTTATAATTAAGGAGCATTTGAACTCGTAGATAATATTCATTCGTTGTAATTTTAAGTTTGCCGGTGTGTTCTTATTTATGGGGATAAGTTTAGCGGTTTTAAATTTTTTATAGTAGATAATTAATTTGATTGTTTTATTCGGTTCAGTTGGGGTAGTGTATTTCTTTATAATATTTCTAAATGAAGATTAATCTTGTTTGTAGTTAATGTGCATTTGGTTTTTGTAGAAAATATTTACGTAATTTTTTACTGTATGTTGACTATCGTTGTTATTTATTTTGAGGAGAAATAGTCTAATTTGGCGATCTATAAGGTGGTTAGGGTAGCCATTGTTAATTAGTGTCTGTTTTACATTATTGAGTTTCCCATAGTAACACCATTAGTTTGGGTGTAAATGGTATCATTATGGGCATAGAATGGGACTTTGATTGTACATGCATGTCGTAATTTTTTGAGTATGAATGGTTTGATAGATGGCGGAGGGATAGAATTATTAGTATACACAGAATTTAGAATAATGTCAATGACTGCACCGATGGGGATGTTTGTAAATAACTTTTCGACGTAAAGTGACACTATGATAACGTGGTTTGGTTTAGTAGTTTTAAATTTGGAGGAATTCGTAAAGAACTCGATAATGGGTGGATGCGTTACTGTAATTGGTGGATAGGTATGGAGTGATGATGTCGTTCAGGATATTTGATAGCTCGTAGATAGGTGTTGGAAAATGATTGGTCGTAGCTGGTATCCGAGTTTATGGTTTTTTATATGCTCATATAAATATCGAGAATGGTGGTCTAAAATGTTTTTTATTTTTTTTTATTTTTAGGAAACCGATTCCGCATTGTTAGTTGTTATTAGTTTGTTAACGAACCTTTTTAGCGTCACCGTAGGGTTTCTACACACTTTGTTGAATTTAGTTCGGTCATCAATAATGTTTTGTAATTTTTTGTGGTAATCAGCTTTATCCAAAATTACGTATGTATTAGCTTTGCCAACTTCTCTGATGACAATGTTAGGTTTTTTTTTAGTTTTATGCTGCATTTTACACACACACACACACACACACACACACACACACACACACATATATATATATATATATATATATATATATATATATATATATATGTGTGTGTGTGTGTTCTGTTCTGTTTATACGTTATTTTTATCGATATAATTTACTTAAGTAAATGCTCTGTTTTTTAAATGAACAGTATTAATTACATTTACCGGTCTGAATGTTCGGAAAATTTCGCAGAAAATATGCGCTCTGCTACAGGAATGGAACCTACAAGTCTAATGGGAAACATCATTTGTTTTGACGTGGTGTTAAACATTCAGCATTAAGAAGCGTTTTGGTTACGAAATACATTTTATAAGCATAAAATTTCGATGATTTTTCTCAATCGATCATTTCTCCTCACGAAACTTATATTAACGTTAACAATAACAACTTAGTATGAAATACAGTTATTTAATATTTATTTATAATTATTTAATTATTTATTTTAATTATTTATCCAATGGCGTCTACGAAATTTCTCGAACATTCAGGCCGTTAAATGTAATTAATACTATTTAATTAAAAACAAAGCATTTGCTTAAATAAATTATATCTATAAACATAAGGTATAAACAGAACATTTCTTAAATATATATGTTTGTATATATATATATATATATATATATATATATATATGCGCTATAATTAAGGAATCAACACTTTATGGTGACTTGCAGTTTCATGTTTATTTTTAATTTTTTAATCATTTACCTGTTTTTTATATTGTTTATTTGGTTTAAATCATTCATTTTTATATTTTAACCGTAAGTTCTAGATGAAAAGTTTCTTTTTCTCGCACCTGCCGCTTGTGGAACTCTCTTGCAATCGAGTTTGATCTTCAAAAGTTTCAATTTAAATGCAATGTCAATCGTTATACACTCTTCTATTGCTCTCTCTTCTTAATCCCAACGTTCTTTGTATTGCTGTTACCGATTCGTTTTTCTTGAAAAACGTTTCCATAATGAATGGTCGCCCATCCAATTCATGTTGCCAAAGAAAAACGAAATGAAACAACCATTATTCATGGATCTATCTTATGCCTATTTAATACATAAAAATTTACAATTACATACGTAAGAGAAATGCTTTTATGATACATCCAACCAAAATTACATTATTACAATATCTTTGTTTCACCGACATAAATAGAGGTGACGACCACAGTCTCCCCAATATATATATATATATATATATATATATATATATATATATATATATATATATATATATATAAATATAATGCGACAAAATGATGTGACAAACTTGTAGGTTTAATAAAAGCGAAATATAGTAAAGTATGAGAAAAGTTTGTTTTTGTTTTTATTTTCGAACTGTGTATAAAAAGTCATTTTGTTTCCTTTCGTTTTAAAAATTTAACCAGTCAAATGGATGCCGTTACTTTCTGTACACAGTATTAAAAGCTTTAACGAAAGTTGTCTAAAACCCAACTGGTCATTTCATGCAGAATGGCTGCATTTTCTTGACGAATGGCCTCTTTTACTTGTTTAATTCATCGAGGGCATTGAGTGTATACCTTTGATTTCAGCTATCCCCACAATATATGTTTCAAATGGCTACTTTTGTAGTGATTTTATAACATATTTATGTTATAAATTTTTTTTAAATAAGTAATTATATCTGCTCTACTTTGTATTGAGCACTCTTTTGAGAATAGTAATTGTTGGTTATTGGAATTCATTCCATATACACCAATCTTATACTTGGGTATATATATATATATATATATATATATATATATATATATATATATATATATATATAAAATAAACACACACATATATATATGTGTGTGTGTGTGTGTGTATTTTATTTATGTTTCGTGTTTGTGTCCGCGTCAATCGTGTTAATCCATAATCCGTGATGCGAAGACGAAATAAACCAATAGTTAAAAGGAGGAGGAGATGCAGATTTGCAATGCCAATAAGGAGAGGTGCTTTTCATGCGTAATCTGCGAGAAAGTGAAAGAAAAAGGAATTCAAATAAGGTGATAATTCTTCGCCAACGGAAGTTTTTTGCCCCTCAGGGCCCAAATTCCTTTTCGGGCTTGGAACCTGCTTAGAAGAAGTCTTTCGTACTTCCTTTCCAATAATTTACCCTAAGGAATTTTGTGTCTTCGGGAAATAAAGGTGATATTTTTCTCCTCTTCGCCAAAATATTTATCTTCATTTTCATATTGGTTTTGTTGAATTCTCAAAGCATGTCCTCATTAACTGGCTGGCCTTCTCTTTTCCCCTAGTTTTATTTTGGAACGTATTAGGTTTTTCTTCAGAATCTTCGTATGATATTAGCTGATTACATACACATACATATACGCAGATAGCCAAGTGGTTAGAAATTACGTATTCCGACCATGAAACCCAGGTTTGAAAAACTCCCATAAGTCGATTTGTCAAGGGAGTGGCTTTTTGATAATATCTGCTCTGGGCTCACGATCCCCATTAGTGGAGGTACCGTTGCAAACTACCTGAAAACCATGCTATTTGTTGACCTATGCCTTGTAAATACAATTTGGTAGACAGAACTGTTTGGAAACCGTCGATGGTTATCCTTGCATGATGTCACAAGTCAACGTGATCGAAGGTTTGAGCGCATTGGACTGTTCATCACGCTAGATTATACTCTCTCTTAATTAGACTAATTTAGTGTCCTGACAATAAGACTCGGATTTGGATCTCCCCGTGGTCAAGGAAATCAATTCTTCTTGAAAATTGATGCGGCATCTTTGGAAAGTGTTCGCAAACAATACCACGGGTTGCCCAAAGCCTTGTAAATTCAAATGGGTAGAGAGAATTCTATAAAAGCCGTCGAGGCAGGTTCTAGCACGATGTCACAAGTCAGCGTGATCGAAGATATGAACGTATTGGCCTACTGATCACGCTAGATTATGCAGTCACCATTAATTCTAATTAAGGACCTCTCCGCAGAAATTCAGTATAAAGTAACAGATGAATAAAGACTGCTCTCCCACCCCACCCACCAATAGGAATTTCATTCTTAAAAACGTACTCAATACAGAGTAAAGCAAATATAGTTCATTCGAAAATTATAATGTAAATATATATTGACGCGGACACAAACTCGTGAACATAAATACAATACACACATATAAATTGACTAGAAAAATAGCCATTTTGTTTCAACACTTCTGGTGTCTTATCAACTGATGTTGTTGAATGTAGAATAAAGGGTTTTAAAAGGTTCAAATCGATGAAACAGCCCCCGATTGGGGAAACGCCGTTACATAAGCTGCAACGACCAATCAAAATACAAGTATATGACAATTTAAAAAACTTGACAACGAACTCTGGTTATCATAATTAATGCTTTAATGTTAGAGTTAGTGTAAAATAGAAATCATTCTATCTAATTAATATTAAATTTTACTATAAAATTGAAAATTAAAAATTTCCAATTTTAAATTTCATCTGTATTAAGTTTAAAAAATTAGAAAATAATTTAAAGAAGAAAGAGAGGAAAAAGTAAAGTTTTATAGTGATTTTATAAAATATTTATTTTATAATTTTCGTATTAAATTATATTTGGCCTACTCTGTATTGAACACGCTTTTAAAATTAGTATTTTTTGGTTATTGAAATTTATTCCGTATACACCAATCCTATACTTGGGTATATATATATATATATATATATATATATATATATATATATATATATATATATATATATATATATATATATATATGGTGTTGAATGTAGAATAAAGGGTTTTAAAGGTTGAAATAGACCAAACACCTCATAATTAATGTCTTATTGCATCAACAAAAGATTTGGACGTTTATTCTGAATTTTTGGCCTTTCAAATATGTATTTATCCTCCGTTTCTTCTTTAAATAATTTTATAATATTTTAAACTTAATACAGTTTAAATTTAAAATTGGTAATTTTTGATTTTCAATTTTATAGCATAATTTAATATTAATTAGTTAGAATGATTTCTATTTTAGTCTGAGTCTCACAGTAAGTCTTTAATTATTATAACCCAGGTCCATTTGCAAGTTTTTTGAATTCTCATATACTTGTATTTTGATTGGTAATTGCAGCTTATGTAACAACGTTTCCCCTATCGAGGCGTGTTTGGTCGATTTGAACCTTTTATTCTACATTCAACACCATCACTTGATAAGACACGAGAAGTGTTGAAACAAAATGACTATTTATGTAGAGATTTTATATAACATATTTATATTATAATTTTCGAATAAAATATATATATATATATATATATATATATATATATATAGTTATTTTCTATGTACAGCTTAGATGCGGCATGATGCCAAATGTATGGCGTATCCAATTCGGATCGAACTCGCTAAATGACTTACGACTGGGTACTCAATACTAAAGACATTGTGCCCCATCAAAACTACACTTAGAAAATCATTATGTATGTGTGTGCGTGCGTGTGCGTCCGCGTGGATATGTTTTGATGTTTAAGATTGTTTGCAGAGACACACAAACACAACCATTATTTGAGTTTGTTTACATAAACGAATACGTAACATTTCCGTTTCCCTGTCGGCATTATTCTTTTTCCTTCCCTTTGGCCAACGTCTTACTTTCAAACTTTTAAAAATTTTGTTGAAAATAAATCAGTGAAAACGATCGTATCCTCATACCATGAGTTGAAAGGACGTTAATAGAAAATGAATAAATTAATTGCATTTTAAAATCTAGGCCACCGGCGGTGTAAGCGGAAAATGTCTTCACAGAAATGTCACCGTCAATGCTTTCTTTCCGGTATCGCATTATTTCCAGTTGAATGCTGCAGTAACTCATTGTTGTTTCTCGTTAAGAAATGTAAAACAATACTCAACTTTCAGTTGACAGCCAAATGCTGATGAACATGCGGAATGTGTTTGGTTTACAATATAAATAGGACAATGACCAGTAAACAGATATGTCGATAGATTATGAAGAGAGATAAAAGACATTAAAGTATTTAAGATAGATAGATAAATAGATAGATATGAACACTATGAGACAGAGAGATAGATATAAATAGTATGGCATAGATACATAGATATATGGATATGAACAGTATGACATAGATAGAGAGAGGGCGAGAGAGATATGAGCAGTATTTTAGATAGATAGATAGATAGATAGATAGAAACAGTATGACACAGAGACGAACAGTATGAAATTGATAGAGAGAGGGGGAGATATATGAACAGTATGATAGATAGATAGATAGATAGATAGATAGATAGAAACAATATGACACAGAGATGAACAGTATGACATAGCTAGATAGACAGAAGCGGAGAGAGATATGAACAGTGTGATAGATAGATAGATAGATAGATAGATAGATAGATAGATAGATTACGACACAGAGACGAACAGTATGAAATAGACAGAGGGAGGGGGAGAGAGATATGAACAGTATGATAGATAGATAGATAGATAGATAGATAGAAAGAATATGACACAGAAATGAACAGTATGACATAGAGAGAGAGAGAAAGGAGGTAGAGAGATACGAAACGTATGATAGATAGATAGATATGAACATTATGGCATAGATACATATCTAGGTAGGTAGATAGATACATAGATAGATGCGAACAGTATAGCAAAGTTAGCTAACTGGTTTGCTAGATATATTGATAATATAGAAAATCTGAAGTCGATTACTCAGCAAGAGGAAAGCTTCTGTACAGTGATATTACGAGAATGAAATCAATGAAAAAAGACCTAAACCCAACAGGCACAAATGTATAGTGCAAATTCGCCAGAAAGCAAAATTAAATAACTGAGCCGCTTGGCAGAAAAAAATTGAATTGACAGAAAGAAGACAGAGAGGAACAAACATATTTTTCCGTATTAACACATATAAATGACCAAATAAATAGCATTAAGATTAACAGCAGGAACTATACAGATATTTATTCTTTGAGCCTTGCGTTCTTGAACAAATTTAACTCTTCTGCTTGGGATCCTGGTTCAAAATTCGCAAATAATTAGTATGTAATGTTTCACGTTAAATATATAAAGCATTTACCCACCGTTCAACCAGAAGCAGGGCATTAAGTCATTTTTCTCTACCACTGTTCAACCGGTGGCTGGGCATTACGTCATTTTTCCTCTACTACCGGTAAAGCGGTGGTCAGGGCTCAAAAGTTTAGTATGTTTTAGTGGAATTTAATTTCAACGTTCTGCGTATTAACATTAACGGCGTTTTGCTTGAAACAGGAACTTCTTATTCTATCAGGGAACTCACACACACACACACACACACACACACACACACACACACACACATATATATATATATATATGTGATTTTCCAAGTGTAGTTTGGATGTGGCACAAGGCCGAAAGCAAGGAGCACCCAGTGAGGATTGAACTCACTACTCAGTCGTAATTGTTCTAATAATAATAATAATAATAAGTGATTTATCGTTACTATTTACATTATTCGGACTATTGTCCTCATCTTTGTCGCCATAGTTATTACAACGTTTCGGCCGTTGTACGCTCCGGCCTTCTTCAGGTGGTTAGAATGTCGAACTGAACCCTTTATTTCGTTCACTGGGGTAGACTGTTCTAGTTCCACGTGCCATGTCTAACGGATGTCAGTTATCGGTTATCTCGTGTTAATTCCCCTCTCCAAGTTCTCCACTGCCTTAACCGGGTATTGAACTCACACTCTTGGATCTAATTAACGCCTTTATCCACTGTGGAAAGGGGAATTAATACGAGATAACAAATAACTGACATCCGTTACACCACCTCGAGGTCACCACACACACATATATATAGGGTGCGATGTATAACTTATCACCATTTTATATTTCTAATTTCTCGCATGCGCTCTGACGCCATTAAATTGAGTTAAAGTAAGCTCTGTTCCATCTTCAAGCGAAATTTTTTTGGATTACCAAAAAAAAAAAAATTCGCTTGAAGATGGAACAGAGCTTACTTTAACTCAATTTAATTCAAATAATTATATTGAAGTTTTCGGCTCTTGTTTTGAAACATGAGACCTCTTTTGTCGCGAGTTGGAATCATATTTTTTTAAATATATATATATATATATATATATATATATATATATATATATATATATAATGGATTCTCCTGTCGAGTTCGACGTATGAGGTTCCGAGGACTACGAACTAATTATCTGCATGCCTATGACGGTCATGTCTTTTGAGGCCGGCTCAAGAATTGCACAAAAGACCACAAACAGTACAGGAGAATGTATTGTATCCAAGCGCAGCAGGAACACTGTTAGATCTCTTATTTTGCTTTCGTGTTTCACGTAGTCGAAAGATGCTTACTTCTTGGTGGTGCATTATTCCTGAATGGCAGTTAGAACGATACACGGATCTCTTCATAGCTACCTCTTCAAAGTTCTTAGATGGAATGTTGACGCAAGAAACGTTGTTTTTCAGATTATCTTTATACCTGAGCCAAAGTCTACCAACATTTCTATGACCACTATGGAGTTCACGGTAAAAAAAATTGGTATCCGATCATCACTCATCTTTGTCATATATATGCATCTCACCCCATATATATATATATATATATATATATATGAAATATATATATTAAGACATCCGTTTGCCTCTAGCTAGATCGAAAGACTGAAGGCGTGAAGCCACTAGATTTTAGGACTTTTTTTGTAAACATGCCCAGTGACTGGGGTTGCAGAAGATTAGTAGCAAGGGCAGATAGGGAGTGATAGAAGCAGAAAGGATGAGGAGAGGGATAGTGGATAGTTCAAGGTAATTGGAGATGTCGATTGACATTACATTTGAATAGTTGGAGATTATAGCTCTCAGGGAAACAATAATTGGGTAGGGTGTTCCACAGGCGAGAGGTGCGAGGTATGAAGCTATTGGAGTAGAAGAGACGGCTACATTTAAAAGTTTCTACAGTGTAAGGGTGAGAGCGGGATGCCAGCCTCGTAGGGCGCTTGAATTCATGGAGTCTGGGAACCAGTGAAAGCAGCTCATCGGAGCAATTACCATGAAAGTATTTGTAAAACAGACAGAGAGAGGCGACGAAGCGTCTGTGAGAGAGTGACTGTAGACGAGATGCCAGATCAGGTATATATATATATATATATATATATATATATATATATATGTGTGTGTGTGTGTTTCTGTGCCTGTGTGTACGTGTGTGTACAGGTAGATCAAAAATTCCTTTACAAAGTCTTGCGGCGTGTTTCTGAAACCAAAACAAGGACAAAAGTTCCATAAAAACACGTTTTGTTTAAAGTTTATGGTAAACGCTGTTAAATCTACAATCCAAGATACAATCACAAAATAATTTAAAAAAAAAAAAAAAATACAGAAGACATTAATATTACAGAGATGCTTCATCAACGTGTCATGGAGGCCTGCAAAACCATTCGACAGCGTGTGGGTGTATTTGAAAGGGAACGCAAGTCAATGATCCGACGGGTTCATGCGTGTATAGAAGCAAGTTGGGGTCATTTTTAACTTTTGCTATGTATTGCTGTGTTGAGGTACTACGATGTGTTTTTGATTCGAACATTCGTTTGACACTTTTGTAATGTCAATGAATACTCGTTGTTACTTTTCCTGTGCTCGTTGTAGTAGAGACTTTGTAACTGCAGATACAACTAGAGTACGTCGTTGAACAATACTGATTTCAGATGCCTTTGAATAGCACTCGCACTAATAGTACTGGCTCAATAATATTCGCTCGAAAAGTAACCAACATATATTGATCTAAATGGAGAAATAGTATAGAGAATAGAGTGGAGAATAGCGGTCCGTATAGTAATAGAGGATAGAGCAGAAATAGCGATCCGTATAGTATAGAGGATAGACTATAAATAGCGTTCGTTAGTCGTCAGCTACTTCCTGGATATATGCGTTTCCTCTATGGTCACGTGGTCTACTTAATTCAGTAATGGAACCACCTGTCTTTGCTCACTGCCGATCTATGTTCAAACTCAAGTGTCGACAGCTACACTTTCTTCTTATATAACTGATGGCCTTTTTGACATATATTTATAGGAACTTTTGTCCTTGTTTTTTTTCTGAGGAACCCACCCCCATAGTTTGTAAAAGCATTTTTGATACACCCTATATATACATTGTTCTGTATTTTATTTTTTAATCCCACATGTTTTTAAAGGAAAAACAGGCGGCAGCAGAACTGAGGTTCTACAGAAGGATACTGAGAATTTCGTGTGCAGACGGAGTAAGCAACTTGGAAGTCTTAATTAAAGGAAATGGAAACAAAAACAACACTTACGCTCAGAATCAGCAAGAGACGGCTGAAATTCCTTGGACACATAATGAGGCCTTGGAAAACTTAACCCTCACAGGGTAGACTGAGATCAAGAGAAATAGTGTTATGGAACGTGCTACCTACTTGATGTTTCACTTGAAATTCTCTGCTGTGATTATGTATAAGAAACAATTCCTTGCTGCATCGTCTTTATTTCAGGACCAAGGCAGTAAATGGCGAAAAGATGGATTCAAAAGTAAAACTGAACCGACTTATTTCACTTATAAGAAGGGAGTTTCGTTAGTGTTCGTCGACATTGTCAAGTGAAAGTTAAATTTCCATAAGAATACACAGTGACAGATATCTTGCAAAAAGAAAGAGAGTAACAACACACTCCCATTCCTGAATGTTCTAATATCTCAAACAGAGCATGGGTTCAAGACATCCGTATACCGTAAACCGACATTCACCGGACAGTAAACTCAATTTCAACCCCCCACCATCCATACAGCGTAAAGAAAGGGATCGTCCGCTGCTTACAACACCGAGCAAAATTCATAAGTGGCGACCCAGAGACATTAGATAAAAAATTGGTCAGTATAAGTAGTACCCTACAACGTAACAACTACCCTGGGTACACGGCAGCTGCCCCAGAAAAATGGGAAAGCCGTGTACAAGAGGAGGAGGACAACACTCAGAATCAGAAAACAGTGTCCCTGCCTTATGTGAAGGGGTTATCAGAGAAAATACAAAGGATCTGCGGTCCATATGACATCAAGACAACCTTCAATAGCTTGACGACACTTCGCAGATATCTCCCCCAAGTAAGACCCCATAGAGGAAAATATGACTAAAGACTGTGTGTACGCTATCCCATGCAACTGCAGAAAGAATTTACCTCATATATTTCTTAAATAGGGACAGCCAAGAAATAATAAAATATTCTAAATAACGTTCCTTAACTCACGTGAAGGGAAACTGAAAATAACGTCCCGGCGATAAAATTTATTTATTGCTAAAAACAACCTGTTTTTTTTTTATCTTTTAATTTCTGACAGTTTCTCGTAGTTAAGGGCAAACTTCGGCGATAGTGGTAGCTTTCCTGAGGATAAAAAAAGAACACTATAGTTTCGATTCCTGTCGGAAGGTACATCTTTCTTAAGACTTCTCGGTCTAAGCCGGTTGAAATTAATTTCTTTATTGAAGACAATGAAAGCAATGATTATTACACTATTTGCATGGGGACTATTACCTTTGTTGCTATCAAAACGTTTCGGAAGTTGGACCACGCCCGACCGTCATCAGATGCCTGTCGATACGCGTAATCTACAAGGAATTCCGAACTGAACAGTTTATTTAATCTACGGGGGCAGGGATATCTTTCTTCTTATTTTAGTACTACGCAGCTATTGCTCGACTCCGTTGCCACTGAATCCAAGTTCACACTGTCCAGCACAAGGATTGAACTCACAATTACTATCCCCAAAATTCACGAACCAACGCTTTAATCCACTAAACTATTGGCGCACATAGGATTTGTGTGTTCAACCCTGGGTGTTGCACATCGCGTATTTAGGCTTAGTGGAATGAGGATGAGCAATAACTTAGCAGTACTAAAAATATGAACTAAACAAGATATCCCTAAATATGGAACGAGAACTTCTTCCCACGAACCACTGCTTCTGAAACCAACTCCAAAGAGGATGATTCCTCGATCAATACAATTTCAACCTATTCAAGTCGAGGATTAAGCGTTATCTTCCCGACATATGCCCATAAATTGTGTCTCTTATTTTGTAACTCTCTACCTCGAGTGGCTTTCGGGCCCTGTACAGTGTGAACATCCTGGTAAAAAAAAAAAGTGTAAATAGTGAAACTAGTGACATAATCATCTCAGGAATTCGGACGAAAAAAAAAAAAACCAAAATATTGATGTTAATTTAAACATGCGTAACCACTAAAAATAATGTTTCTCGCCATAAGAAATATTTTATTTATATTTTGAGAACTTTGGATACTCTCGCTCGGGAACTTTGGTGTAGTTGTTAGCAAGCTTATCTCGCTAGATCTATTACGACAGAATAGTGAGTTCGATAACTGCCTGGATGCTACACACCTACGGTTTTGTGCGACATCTAAGCTAAGCTTAAAAACTCGTTTTAGGGAACTTTCTACCGTGTGCCGTCCTGGGTATGACTATAAACTGCATCCGCGTCTTGGCTAAGACGATAAACTACTTCCAAAAGCAAGCCCTCCGATCAGGAGGTTTTGAGGAGCGTGGAACTACCTCTTAACTGTTGGTATCCCGAGGTCCACCCTGACCAGGGTGGTTGCACCTGTTAGGGCCCCAGCTGTGGGCAAATAGTTGATCCACAAACTGGGGTAAAACATTATGAAAGTGTAAAAATAGGTTTTAATACTATAAATACTGTGTAAAAAAAATTATGACCAGTTATATATTTTTGAAGAAAACATATTAGCAGAAATAAAAGTTTGTTCGCATTGAATAACATATTCAGGTTGATATGCCGTAAAAGAAACCAAACCAAACAAACCGAGGTGTAATGTTTAACGATCTAGTCACACTACATCAATTACAGTTGAGTAGTGACTTCGATACTCGCTGGGTGCTTCATATTTTTGACCTTGTACCACATTTAAACAAATCTTAGAAAATCATATTGGGGCACTTCCCCATTGTGCAATAGTTAGCCAGCATATTTTGCTAGATCAACTATGGCTGAGTAGAGAGTTCGATACTCACTGAGTACTCCACTCTTTCAGCCTTGTACCACAACTGAGCGGCGCATAGTGACTTTTATACTAGCTGGGTGCTCCCGACATTTGGTTTTGTGCCACATCTAAGCTTCGCTAAATAAATCACCGTTGAATGACTTTGCTTCTTTTCGCACATCTCTTTACAAACTGCTAATTTTAAACAATATTTTTCTTGAAAAATATTAAAGAATCTTTTCTGATAATTCACCCAAAATAATGTAAAGTTACTTATCGCGAATATTAATTCACCCCAAGATAATATAAATGTTATTTTTTTTTTTTACTCCTGCCTCAAAAACAAATCTAGTGTCGGTGACAAAACTAACCTGGCCGTGCGTCTTGAAATGGACCTCCAATCGGTTGTTAATTGGGGCAAGAATTTGCTGGTCAACTTTAACGTCTCAAAAACTTAACTACTCTCTATTAATCACCATAGAGATCCTTCCCTGCCCCCCCCATTTGAATGTCTGATGCTCAACTTCTCGAGAGCACCTCTCTGCGGCTGCTTGGTCTCACGTTGACTGCTGACCTGAGATGGAACAGATACATTGAGTCAATTGCTTCGTCCACCGCAAGAAAAGTTGGCTCTCTGTGCCGCGCCAGGAAATTTTTCTCCCCGGAATCGATACTTCAAATATACAAATCAACCATTCGCCCTTGCATGGAGTATTGCTGCCATATATGGTCTGGGGCACCTTCTCTTTACCACGGAGTTCTTGACAAGATCCAGAGACGGATATGTAATATAATTGGCTCTGATCTGGCATCTAGTCTACAGTCACTCTCTCACAGACGCGCCGTCGCCTCTCTCTGTCTTTTCTACAAATACTTTCATGGTAATTGCTCCGATGAGCTGCTTTCACTGGTTCCCAGACTCCATGAATTCAAGCGCCCTACGAGGCTGACATCCCGCTCCCACCCTTACACTGTAGAAGCTTTTAAATGTAGCCGTCTCTTCTACTCCAATAGCTTCATATCTCGCACCTCTCGCCTGTGGAATACCCTTCCCTATTACTGTTTCCCTGAGAGCTATAATCTCCAACTATTCAAATGTAATGTCAATCGACAGTTACCTTGATCTACCCACTATCCCTCTCTCATCCTTTCTTCTTTCACTCCTATCTGCTCTTGCTCCAAATCTTCTACAACCCCCTGCATCCTAGTGGCTTCACGCCTTGCTCGGGGCGTAATGCTTAAAAAATATATTTGGCACTCTTTTGAAATTATAAATTTTAAATCAAAATTTATTTAGTTTACCTCACCACAACTCCAACGCTCAGATTGAAAAATTACCCAAAATCAGGGAGTTATTCACATTTCGTGAGTGCGGAAGATATTCGGGGTACTTACAAAGAATTTTTTTAGAATTTAAAAAAAAAGAAAGAAAAAAATTTGTTTTGGGCTTGTTTTTCGGGGTGAGCACGAATGCTGACCATATATTTAGAAATAGCGCATATGAGTCGCCCACATTTGGGGTGATTGTAAATGTCAACCCAACCGGAGTGCATTGGAAGGGCCTCACTCTGCGGGGATTTAGTGTGAATTTTAGTAAATATAAATTCTTTTCATTTTGGGGTGAATTAATATATTGGGGTGAATTAGCAGAAAAGACCCTAATATACTAACATTCATTTTAATAGCATTCCTGCTAATCAGACTCATTTAGATTGGCTTGTGTTGTATATTGTTTTAAATGATTCAATCGAGTAAAACTTTGATAAAAATTGTTAGCGACTCTACTGAAATTTGCAGATTTGCTAAATTCTTGATTCTTCAGTTTTATTTTCATCCATTTCCGCGCGTAACTTACATTTTCAAACGTTATCTTATTAAATAAAAGCGTTTGAATCGTAGACAAATTCAAAAAGAAAGAGATAAGTAGAAAGAGAAAGTGCTGGAGAAGATTATTTAATTTCTGAACTGGCAAAGTTTATATCATTTGCTAGGGTTACCTGAAGACAGATTTTCTCATTTATTTAATAGATTATTCAATTCTGTAGATATTTCAAAACATATATTCGCCTTCTGATTTCGTTGACAAGCTGATAAGCGAGCCAGCGTCTATGAGTGC
The DNA here is from genome assembly GCA_903632075.3 of Acanthosepion pharaonis. Lineage (NCBI taxonomy): Eukaryota > Metazoa > Mollusca > Cephalopoda > Sepiida > Sepiidae > Acanthosepion > Acanthosepion pharaonis. The sequence continues at coordinate 186,164 of CAHIKZ030003940.1, forward strand.
TGGCTTCAAATGTCATTTCGAAAATTGTCATCAAATCTACAAATGACGTAAACATAAATCAGGCAATAATCCATCAGGCGTAAACTTACTTGCCTATAACCCTATGAAGAGAGTAATGACAGCGCGAAAACTCAATCGTTTAATTATGTAATGGCCACTTATTGAATTATCTACTTGCTTACAACTTGAAGACATATTTGCGTATAGTTGGATGTAAGCGTCTAGAGAAACAGTTATATATATATTCGGAGATTTATATGTATTTTCTTTCATGCACATTATGATAGATTTAAAAAAAATGTGTATCTGGAGAGAATGGAAACCAAGTTGTCTTATCTGCCGGTTCAAATAACTGCCATTGTTTTCACGTATATTGTCTGTGGCTATTGCTTATTGCAATACATCAAATCTGACCGTTTAGGGCTTTGATAGAAAACCCGTTAATTATAATACAGGCAAATTAGAAAGAATATGGTATTTGCAGTTCCTCAAAGATGAAGAATAGACTCGAGTCGATAGAGATGTGGTTCTACAGAAGGATGCTAAGGATATCGATCGTGTGAGCAATGTTGAGGTCTTAAACAGGTTGCAAACAAGGCGGAGGCTTATACTTAACATCAGGAAGAGACAGCTGAAGTTTCTGGGATACATAATGAGGAAGGAGGGCCTGGAGAATTTGATACTCAGAAGTCGAATAGAGGGAAAGAGAGACAAAGGAAAACAACGCCTGCTATACTTGGCAGACTTAACCAAGTAGATGCTAGAACGTGGTCTGTGGGAGGAAGGAACTTGCTGAGAGCTGTAAGGGATAGAGGAGGAGGTGGAGAGCCATGAACGCCTACGTCCTGAAAGGACATGAAACATAAAAAGAAAAGAACACGCTAGCATATATGGTAATGTCATATAATTATTTTAAGTAAGTTAGTTTATTTGATAAATCCTGAGAGGATTTAGATCGAAGTATGAATATAAAATCAATTCTTCTATATACTGTATTCCTCTTCAGAATATCGGCGATCATGACTCTCCGCAATATCCTGTCCTTTGTGTCTCTTAATAAGTTTTTTTGCTAATCCCTATCCTGCCAACCATGTGCTTAAGCTCGTTTGGTATTTTATTCTTTGTTTTTTTGTTTTTTTTCTGCCCATCTTGCCTTCAATCTGTCCTGTAAGTATCAATTTTTTCAAATCCTTTTTTCTCAATATGTGCACAAGAAATTTCAATTGTCGCTTCCTGATTTTAAGTTTAAGTACCTTTTGTTTCCCATTTTCTCTAAAACTTCGCTGTTGCTTTCATGTTCAGTCCATAACATTCCCAACATCCTTCTGTAGAACCACATACATGATGCTTCAGTTCTCTTCTTCATCTTGTCAAGCATTCATTATCATATACGATCGCCGATATTTTAAAGATATTTTCAGTACTATTTTCTTTCTAACGAAATATTCCAAGGACACATGGCACAGGCGTTAGTTAGATCCCGTGACAGGACCCAAAGAGTGTGAGTTCAATACCCGGTTAAGGCGATGGAGACCTTGGAGAGGGGAATTAACACGAGATAACCGATAACTGACATTCGTTAGACATGGCACATGGAACTAGAACAGTCTACCCCAGTGAGCGAAATAAAGGGTTCAGTTCGACATTCCAACCCCCTGAAGAAGGCCGGAGCATACAACGGCGGAAACGTTGTAATAACTATTGCGACAAAAATGAGGAAAATAGTCCGAATAATGTAAATAGTATCGATAATTCACTTATTATTTTTATCATCATTATTATTATTATTATTATTATTATTATGATTATTATCATTATTATTAATATTAGGATTATTATTATTATTATTATTATTATTATCATTATTATTATTATTATTATTATTATTATTATTATTATTATTATTATTATGATTATTATCATTATTATTATCATCATCATCATTCGATTTCTGCTATGGACACATTACCAATGGTGTGTTATTATTACATTTCATTTTTTTTTTTTTTTTTTTATCTCCGATATTAGCGTTTAGACAAATTATCATTAAGACAATGTATTATTCTTTCAATGTGTTGTTTTGTTCCATTATTATTATTATTCTTGTTTTCAATTATTTTTTTTATTTCAATTTAGGTCTTTGTATTTTGATAGTTTTTCAAATTCCTTGGTTTATGTTACAATTAGCCATATCAATTAGTAGGCAAGTTTTTTTCTTTCTGGTTTTAATAATGTCCGGCCTATTTGATTCAATTTTTCTGTTGGATGGTATAATCCCATAGAATGGTGACATCTTCTATTTCTGTAACCGGCGCTGGCCGATGTTCATACCAGTGTTTGCTTACACATTTTCCAAAGTGTTTGCACATTGTCCAGTGTAAGTATTGCCCCACCTCTATCGTGACGATTTTAAAATTATTATCATTATTATTAATATTAGGATTATTATTATTATTATTATTATTATTATTATTATCATCATTATTATTATTATTATCATTATTATTATTATTATTATTCGATTATCATTATTATTAATATTGGATTATTATTATTATTATTATTATTATCATCATTATTATTATTATTATCATTATTATTATTATTATTATTATTATTATCATCATCATTCGATTTCTGCTATGGACACACTACCACCAAGTCTGCGGAAAGACCTAAGGCAGGTCGTGGTGTGTTGTTTGGCCACATTTCATTTAATTTTTTTTTTTTTTTTTTTTTTTTTTTTTATCTAGCGATGACAAAGTTCTCCTTAGCGTTTAATAAGACAATTTTCTGTATTCTCCTGGGGTTTAGGGATTCTTTCAATGTGTTGTTTTGTTCCATTTTTATAATTACCTATTACCAGACAATTTTCAATTTCACATTTTTCTATTTCAATTTCAGGTCTTTGTATTTTGGGTTTTCAAATTCCTTGGTTATTATTATTATTATTATTATTCATTGATTATTATCATTATTATTATTATTATTATTATTATTAATATTAGGATTATTATTATTATTTCATTATTATTACAATTATTATTATCATTATTATTATTATTATTATTATTATTACAACATGGTATTTGATTATCAAAATCAGAAACTGTGCTTGCTGGATGAGGTAAGCGATTCCTTTATCTAAAGTGATAGACGAAGATATGACTCTTAAAGATTGGTTGTATAAAGTCTCTGCAATAGGATGATTTAGATGAGTGATTCTCAATCGTACTTCTTCTATGTGATGTGTCCCTTCAGGGCGTTCGAACTCATGTCTCTCTCCAATTTCCTCTCCTTTTTAGCGCTTAATAAATTTGAGATTTTTCTATCTCATCTAAACATTGTTCCAACTTCGTTAGGTAGATTAACTGATGTTTTTCGTTTGTTTCTCTTGCCTTCAATCGTCCTGTGAGTATCAAATTTTCCAAGCCCCCTTCTCCATTATGTGGCGACAAAGATGAGGACAATAGTCCGAATAATGTAAATAGTATATTATACATTGTTTATATAATTTTCAGACATATTATTAAGCTCCTTCCAATGATTTTTCAAGATTCAGAACATTGCGTTCGGAAAAAAATGGATATTGGTTTGGTGTAAAGAAATATAAGGGTACATTCTAATTCTTGCGTTCTTTTCAAAACTAGTTCAACATGATGATGCTTCAAACAGGCAGCAATCAAATGGAAAAGAATTTGGGAAATAAAGATAATGGTGATTTCTTGCAGACGTGAACTTTGCCACAAGGGCCATTTATTGTCAAAATGGAATATCATAACTTTGTGGCTGATTAAACTGCTAGCAACTTAAATTTAATTAAAATACAACCTCTTCAAATAATTACCATTTTGTCTTTGGATGTGAATCAGATCGAATCTTTCTTTAACCTTTTCATCCATTTTTTAATAACCGAAACTAATCTCTTCACACATGGGATAGTGTTTGTTTTTATATTCTCATATTCTCATATTCTCTTACACTAAGTAACCCCTTGCGCTTTACTGGCCTTGCGTGTGGGGAAATTATTAAAGAAATGTTTAAATGCGATCATGAAAGGGCTTAGACATTCAGTTGCTTTACAGTCGAACTTGTCAAATCATGGGGGAAATATTTTCTAAGTTTCAACACATTTCCACGTTGTTGGAGATGACGGTGAATAGCTCGAACTCCCTCTATCTTTCGATTGTAGACAGAAACAAATCAACAGGACAACCACTTTGTGGCGCGCCTCTAAATTGGAATTCAAGTTTCCTTTCAACATCTCTAATCTCATAGTGATTTTCCAAGCGTATCTTAGATGTGGCACAAGGCCGAAGGTAAGGGGCACCCAGTGAGTATCGAACTCACTACTCATTCGTAATTGTTCTAGCGAGACAAGCTTCCTAACCATTACACCACCTCGAGGTGCCTCTCTCTAATCACATATACTGAGATCCTTATGTAACATTTTCCAAATACAGAGTATATTACATATGAGATGCGCTTCTTAGGCGTGTCCGTATTTACCAGAGATTAGTTACTTACTGACAGTATATTATTCTCCTTTCAAACTGTATAAAACATAGTAGTAAATATTCTTTATGTTTAGGTAGAAATTAATGCCAAAAATATACAATCTTGTTGTGTATATCTAACCACAAATAATGACAGAATGTGCAGTCAATATCGCACCAGGGAACAGAGTTGATACGAGGAGACATTTCAGCCATCGAGTGAAGAAGTACATGCCTTCACATTTTGCACCTGGAATGCAACCGTGAGAATTATCGTGCCGCAAGGAGGTATATAGACAACCACCCAAAGTACTCTCTCAGACAGCGCAGAGTCCTGTGTTTGACGATGAACTACATCAGGCAGCAAGGCCACTGATCGAAAGATTGCGGCTTTTGGGGAGTAAGAAATCACCTCTTAGTTGCTGTTGTTCTAAGGTTCACCTTGACCTGTTGGAGTAGTACCTGTTAGGGTCCTAGCTATGAGCAAACAGTGAACCTCCAAACAAAAAAAGCACAATGAAAGTATAGAATATACAATATATATATATATATATATATATATATATATATATATATATATATATATATATATATTGTAAAAATACTAGTAATACATATTTATATAAAAATTTACAATCAATACCGATTTATAAAAAAATAAGCAACAATGCATCAATCAATATGAAATAAATCTTTCATGATATTAATCCATATAATATCCTACAATTTTTTTAAAGAAATCAAACTATATTCCAAAAAATAACTTCAACAAAACTACAACATAAAACATGTATTACTGCCTCTAGTAATTACGTGGATACAAACATATATGTACACAAAAGCTGAGTATCATCTACCATGCATTCAATTGTGAAAGCAGAATAACAAACAACATATTTTTATGGCTTCAAAGAACGCAAGAAAATTAAATACCGACATTAAATGACCCATAAGGTGTTGATATGCCGTTAAACAAACAAATCAAGTCAGACATCGCAGGCGTTAATGTAAAGACTATATTTCGGATATTGTTCGAGTGTAATTGGAAAAATGTTGGATTGAATAAACTGCAATATTAAATACACGATAATAAATCTGTCGTTATTATTGGTGTACTCTTCTGTTTCATTACAATATATCGCTATCTGGTTTCAACGATTACTTTGAGTTTGCCTGATAAATCGAATGAATCGGGAAAGCGGAAATGAATATAGAAAGTAAATAAGAAAATGACGTTAAAGAAACAGTAAAAAACAAATTACTTATGTTAATATCTCAATGGGAAATTCTGTATGTATTGTTTCAGTCTTTAAAAACTTAAGACATCTTCTGTTTATTTATAAAACTGCATCTGTTTATTTATTCGGCTTCTTTGTTTTATTACTGGACTGCTCGTTTAATGCTAGATCACCTCTGATGCCAATATTCGCGGTCCGTATAAAATTTTTGAAAAGGATCATGTTTTGTTTTCCACGTAGTCAATAATTTTTGTATCGATAAAGTCGTATAGACATATAGTTATTTTTTTGTTTTTTTCTCATTAAGCTATTTTTTTTTATTTTATAGTTATCATTAAATTTCTTTTTTTTTTTTTGTTTTTATAATTTTGTCTTTTTTTGCGTTTCTTGATTTATTTCCATGTTTTATATATATCCTTTGATTTTAGGGGAGTAATATTGTTACAAAAAAAGAAAAAAGAAATAATTATTTCTCTTGAATCTTTTTCTAAAAATACCTTTTAAGTTCAATCTCTTTTTTTCGTTCTTTGTGCATTTGCGTTTCATTGTTTTACTAATATTTTAGTAATATCATTTTTTTACATTCCATCTGAATGTACTGTTCTTCTTTGTCCATTTATTTTCATTGCGTCAAGATTTATTGAAAAGAGGACGTATTCGCCTGCGTTCCTGCCTTGAAAATTAACATTTAAAATCCTGACAATGACATGAGAGCGAATAACAATTCTGGGATCAGATTAAAAACATGTCACTTGGATAACCTAAAATTTATTTCTAGTTAAAAAAAAAAAAACGTAACGGCAATAAAACAGTAGAAAAATAACGAAGATTATCTCTAATTTTGCTTGATACAAAACTAAAACGATAAGACTGTTCTACTTCAATCTCGCAGGTGTTAATGTCCTTTCAGTATACCCTGCAAATCACTCTTTAAACTTACGACCTTTCATAATTACAACACGACACAGACTTGAAAAAGTTGTAAAATACTTTTCAAAGTTGAGGAAAGATAAGAAAAAATTCAATGCAATAAAATAAAAATGAAGACAAAAGTAAACGAGAAAGAACCAACGACGCTTTTCCTTTTCTTGTCAGTGAAGAGTGAATGAAGGTCGATCTCTTGAAAAATACTACTTAACCCTAAAGCGCATGCGTGCTCATTTTGATTTCGATGCGCACAAATTTTCACTCTAGTACGTTCAGAATAATATATCTTCACGCATACGAATACAAAAGAAATCAAATTTGCTACATGCAGCCGACAATAAGACATTGTATCGCAAAGATAAGAATAGTAACTATTCACTTTGGTACTTTTGTTTGCCTCCACGCGTTAATCTTTCCTTTTTCTTGGTTCAATTCTCATTTTATTTTGCGTCGCTTTCCCATATATCGTTATTCTGCAGTCTTTACTTTAAGTGTCGTCTGCTACTTCAATTGTTTGTGTTACAATTTCTTCTATTTACCTTTCTGTTTTTCTTTTTTTCCTTTTTTTTTTTTTTTTTTTTTTTTTTGGCGGAGGTTCCGAGTTCACGATCCGTTTTCCTTAGTGATGATTTCATCACACCTTGTGTTTCTCCCTCTGGTTATTTTTTTTTTATCATTTATTTTTCCAGGCTAGTAAAGAAACATTTCAAGAATTGCCAAAATTATTGTGCTGTTATACTTGAACTAGTGTAGATGGTATAACAGCATGAAACAACGATTTATGCATGTGAACACACACATACACACACACACACACACACATATATATATATATATATATATATATATATATATATATATATATATATATGCTTACATAATTTTATCAAATTTCGAGAAATTATAACACAGACACACACACACACACATGTGTGTTTGTGTGTGAGGGTACCACTACTAATTCGCTGGAAAAAAAGCATACAATGATGAAAAAATGCTACAAACTTGATAAAAAAACAAAGCATTATATTGTTATTATTGAGGAAAGACCAAAGTATTTTGGGGGTTATTTAAATAAGTCCTTTAATCCTTTCTAGAAAGTTCGAAAATTTGGACAAAATCTGGTTTTCTTACGTTGAGAATGGAGCGAGGAGGAACAATATAGAAATTTATTATGGCATATTTTGCGGTAAAAAAAAAACACACACTGATTTGAAAATTCATGCAAAAATGAAGCAGTTGTCGGATTTTAATGAAATTTCAGGGAATAATTACAGACGAATTAAATTATTTTAGAATTTTTTTTTTAGAAAATCTTGGTGAAAAACTTTTTTTTTACATCCGTTACCAACACTTACATGATTTTATGGAATTTCGAGAAATGAAAATGTCGTCCCTTAATATTTATATTAGTCAAAAGCAGAATTCATTGGTGTTTAAATCATCAAATGCTTTTGGTAAAATAAAAGCACCATTTACCGGAAATCTGCTCTGAATTGTAAAATAAAAAATGGAATACAAATAAGATATTATTTCTTGCTTATATATATATATATATATATATATATATATATATATCAAGGACCCTATTGTATTAAGAAAAAGAAATGTCAATGAATAATGAATTGTTACAAGAATTGCTATCATTTTATTTAATTTTAAAAAATTTAGAATTTTTTGTATATGCATAAACAGATTTTTGTGTTCATACATGACATTGAAGCATGTAACAGATTATCGGTGTGTGTACATATATATATATATATATATATATATATATATAAACACCAGTTTGATTTCTAATTTTTTAAGATATTCAATAGCGATGTTTGACAACTTGCATCTCAGTTTAATATTATTAATTTGATACAACTTCTTGCTCAATCGTTGTTAAATTATTTACTCTTTATTTTCACATATAACATGAAAACATTAATTCTTTATATTACAGCTTTAATAATGAACGGTGGAAAATTTTCAGTTAGAGTCATTTTACAATATCTGTGAAAAAAGGACTGACTGCTAGGCCAGCAGCAAAAGACATTAATGATTCGGATGTCCCAGAGACAGTCAACAAACCTGTGGCACGAAACTGTTTCAGATGTCTCAAGGAAGGTAACACTAATCTCTAGAACAAGTCAAGTGTACGAAGTTGGTCAGTCAGTCGACTGGCTGATCGGTTGAACTCTCTGCCTTTGGGTGAGGAGGAACCTGAAAGAGGCTACGCCGAAGGGCGGACTCTCTTTCGGGAAGGTAAACCGGCCCTGAAACCGTTTATACGGGTTCAATCGGCATAATTTTGGCCGGGCCCACGAGCTCAAATATCCCACGTTAAAAAGGCCTTGTGCCACATGACGCCCTCGTGGGAGGGTGTGACTGAATATTGTCAAGTGTACGAAGATTTGATATTGTCGGAGGATTTGTTTGAAAGTTTATGAACAGCAGTCAAGCAGGAAATACTCGTACATTGTGGGCATTACTTTCACAAATCACCATCAATCGACACTTCTATAAGCTTGGCGTTCTGAACAGACATTCTCGAGAAAAGAGTCTATTGTGAGGGGGAATCAGAGGTTGATCTCCCCTGATTGTGTCGATTTGGTGATGGGGAGTATGATGTTGAAAGACCCGAAATTCCCTGATGAACCAAGTCAAAAAATCACTGACGACCCCGTCGGGCGCCTACTTAAAAGCGTATTTTTGAATTATTCTATAAGCTTGGCCTTCTGAACAGACACTCTAGAGAAGTTCCTCGTGAATTGACCAATCATTAGGCTCAACGACGTGTAAACATTTGAAAACAATCCTGGCAAATCCACAAGAAGCCTGTTTTTGGCGTCAAATATTAACTGGGGTTGAAAAATGGATCTTTTCGTAATTCTAATAAGAAAAATAAGTAGCTTCATTCCGGCCGGATTTTAAAACCTCTTGTGTAAAAAAAGCAGATTGAAAAGAAGGTTATGCTGTGTGTTTGGTTGAAACTCAAGCGTGTGCTGCACTTTGAGCCTGTCCCAGACGGTCATGCCGTGAACACCTACCTTTAGGCACAGCAAATTCTGCGACCATATGATTCTTTGAAAACCAGCTACCCGGATCTGATCAATCGAAGACGCGCACTCGTAGAGCAAGACAATGCGCCAACACACACTACCAAATACAAACTTGAGGGGCTCGTGGTGCTAACTCAATTTACCTACATTCGAGTCCTTGCACCATCAGACTACTACCTTTTCGGAACAATGACCCATTTCTTGCGCTGACGGAGGTTCAACAATATGGATGAGGTTGAGAATGGATATAGGGAGATTGTTTACCAAGCTAAATCAGTCAAATGGCCTCAGCATGGAATTGAGCTTCTGGCAAAATAATGTCAACAGAATATGATGGGATATATTAATTAAAGCTTTCAATAAGAAAGAAACTTTTGACTCAATCTAGTAAATATATATATACATATATATATATATATATATATATATATATATATATATATATATATTACGATAAACGTGCAATCAATTTACAAATTCATGAATTATTCACACAAAAACTAATGCAAAGGTTAATGATTTAATTGGCGAAAAATCCATCATCGCAAACAATTCAAATAATATACAAAAACCTCCGAATCCGTTATGAATGAAATGATCCTTGTTTCTATAAATTTCTGCCGTATTAGTTCTTATTTTTACTGCAAGCTTTCGTCTGTTCCTACAGACATCTTCAGGTATAGAATAGATGTTGTTCTTGTTTTTTCTCTTAGTAATAAGAGGACAACGAAAATGCTATTGGAAATGAGTTATTGTTTTTGGAGCGCGCAGTAGCAACGCTGAGTTTGATTTTATATTTTTAAAAGTTGTGCGTTCATATACAAATATGGTGATGAACGAATTTTTTACTGGTAAATTTTCTGTCAAAGTGGCATGAACTATATTGTTCAATGAAATGATCCTTGTTTCTATAAATTAATTTTCATATATATATATATATATATATATATATATATATATATATATATATATATATATATATATATACGTATAAATGTAAAAGACATTTGGAAAATTGTATTATTAGTCGGCGCGTTTTGTCTAATGTGGACATCTTCAAAGCAAAACCGAAATAAATATATTGAAATAAATATATATATATAAATATATATATATATATATATATATATATATATATATATATATATAAAATGTTCTAGTAACTAGAAGAATTTTTGAAAACGCCGTTGTATTCATGTTGTCAAGTGAAAATTACATCAAGTTGACAATATGAATAAATACCGTTTTCTGGATTGAAAAATTAAGAGCTACAAGGGACAAGAAGATGCGGATGGTCATTGTTGCCTACATCCTGTAGAGACACGACACGTAAAAGAAGAAGATGGTAGGTCAGTGGCCGGGTAGATAATTCACAAATCATATCAGTATGATGTCACCCACTACACACATGCAGATATATATATATATATATATATATATATATATATATATATATATATATATATATATATATATTATAAAATAATTAATTTAAAATATGTTTTTTCGCTACACAGTACTATCCATGTTTCAAAAATGGAAGCTAAAAGCCCTGAATTTAATTTTTTAATTAAATTAAAGACATTAGTTCCATTTCATCCTCAAGCGAATTTTGGAGTAACTTTTTTATCTATAAGGACACCGGATTATATATCTTACTGTTCTTTCTTTTACATATATATATATATATATATATATATATATATATATATATATGAAATAAAGATATATATTTTATATATCAAGAAAAATATTGGGGAAATTTTATGACAAGGTGTAGAATGTTTGACGCGTCACGAATAAACGTTTTCCACTTAGCCATAAAATTTCCCCATACTCACACACACACACACACACACACACACACATATATATATATATATATATATATATATATATATATATATATATATATATATATAAGGTATATTTAAGCAGAGCAGAACTTGTGTATTTTAGTAATCACCCTTGAAGCTCTTCGATAACAAGAAAAATAAATATAAAACCAATTAATACATAAGAAATTACTTTCTAATTCTTTTTTACTTAATCTATTTTACTGGATCGTGGTTATCTTTTGGTTGGCGGATTTTAAATTTTAGCTCAAGCCCATCAAACTGCCTCTAAAATTAGGTTCCCATGCACTTATAGGTTGAATAGTTATGTAATCCAAAGAAGGCAAGGAACTTATTAAATATTTAATCCAAAATGCCGCTCCAAACTTCGTCCTATAGTGTGTATATAAAAAGAAAAGAAAGGAAGCCATTTAAATATGAAGAAAAATATATCACGATAAAAGAAAATTAAGGTAGAAAAGAAGAAAGAAAGGAAGGAACGAAGGAAGGAAGAAAGAAGGAAAGAAAGAAGGAAAAGAAAAAGACAAAAATTAAAGTAAGAGAAAAAGAAATCATATTTTTAACATTAAATTTAAAAAAAAACATTAAAGAAATTTAAAGAAAGAACGAGAGAAAGATAGAAAGCCATTTAAATGAAAGAATGATGAAGCGGCAGGGAAAAAATGACAAGAAAGAGGTATAAATAAAGAACTTTCAGGAAATAATGAAGAAAGAAAAAGGAAGGAAGAAGGAAAAAGGAAGGAAGAAGGAAAAAGGAAGGAAGAAAGAAATATGAAAGAAATAAAATAAAATGCCAAAAGTTAAAGAAAGAAGAAAGCAAATCGTATTATTAAAAAAAAAATGGAAGGAATTTAAAGAAAGAAAGAAAGAAAAAAAGAAAGAAAGAAATTTAAATGAAATAAAGAAGAAATAATAAAGAGAGCTGAAGAAAGAAAAGGGCATCAAGAAAAAAGAAATTTGAAGAGGGAAAGAAGCAATAAAGGAAGGAAAAGAAAAAATTAAAAGAAAAAAGAAACAATCATATTTTTTTTAAAAAAAATGAAAGGAATTTAAAGAGAGAAATAACGACTGGAACAATGGCAATGTAGAGAATGAATATATGTAAAAAAAAAAAAAATGACAAACGTGGGAGTCGACAACTTCTTGTTTGAAAGACTGACAAAAAAATACAATGAAGACATTGGAAGTTACGAGGGTGATTTGTGATTGTACGGAACCTGAAGCGGACATCCTGACTGACCTGTCGGGGTTAGATATGCGCTTGGAGACAACAAATAAGAACGCCGGAAGAGAAAACTGAACACTGGCAACAATGACAGTGATTGCGATTTGCCAAGAATGGAGAAACGATTTGTTAGCACCGCGCACAACGGAGCCAGCTTTTCAACACCTCGCGGGTCCAAATGACCGCTAGGCGGGAGAAAAACAAAACAAAACAAAGCCCAAAACAGATATAAAAACTAAATACGATAAAAAAAAAAAATTGAAAATATGGCGATAGTAGAAAGTTGGGGAATAAATAAAATCATGTCCTAATGGTAAAACTGATTTCAAAGAACAGCGAAGACATATCTTAATATAAGACAGTCAATGCTGTAAATCGATAAAAGAAACTAAAATGGAAGCGAAGATAAAAGACGTGTCAGAATATATCACGTGATATTGTACTGAGATTTGTCAATGTATTCGCATGCTGATTTGAGTCTTGTGGTAATCCATCGAGTTTCAGGAGAAGTTTGGTGCAACACGATCTTCCAATAAACTTAGAAATATATATACATATATATATATATATATATATACACACACACATATATATATATATATATATATATATATATATATATATATAAAAAGAAAGAACAGCGGAAAAACCATATTTTAAATCAATTAATTTATAATATATATGCATATATATACATATATATATATATATATATATATATATATATATATATATATATATATATATATATATATATATATATATATATTTAAAAATGTTTAAAAATATGTATTCATTCAATACAAAAATTACCATGTTTCGAAACAAAACCTAGACCTTAAATTAAACCTAGAATTGAAGGAAAAAGTTATTCAGCGTCGTTTGTGAAGGGAACAAAAACTTTAAGTTTAAGAGAAAAGCGCTCAATATCAATGAGAGAACTAACATATTTAGTTGCATGGATATGAGTTCGTAACCCAGGGATTCACGCTTTTGCAATTATCAGACAAACTCTTTGTCTGCTAATCGCCTTCCATATCATGATGATCGCATTCCATATCAGTAGTGCGAAACTTTTCTTTCTTATTGTCAACAATACGTACGGTTCTGCCATTACGGTGCACTTCACAAAAAGTCCAAATTTTACCATCAATTTCAGCACTAGCTCTTTCACCAACTTCAGTCGTGCTCGTTCACTTTTATATTTGAAGGCAGTAGAAACAATTTATGACAAGTCCAGACAGCCCTCCCTCTGTAAACAGAGGAAGTGTCTGTTAGAACTTGGCGTTATTTCAATCTAGATCGTTCCGCTTTTAATGTTGCAAAATATGTCTTTTTTAATTCGTATTGTGATATTTATTCACTGAATTTCAGCTCTGTTGATTGAGGACGAAACCGGTCGGCTGTTTTTTTATTATTATTATTATTATTATGAAGGATAAAATTGCTCTTACCTTTTTTATTTTCATAATTAACTTCTGTACCACAAAGAAAATTATGAAATTATAACCATGGAATATTAGCGTTTGAGTCTTTTATATTATATTCTTGCTGTGTCCTGGATATTGATCTCTGCCTGGATTCTATCCTCTTGGAAATTCTGAAGAAAGATTGAGGCCAATCTGAAATATCAAATATATATATACAAATAAATAAATACTTTCACAAAAGTACATTATTATTTTTTAATTTGCAACTTTTCTATTTATACATATTAAGAAAGTATACGTGGCTTCTCATAATGCTACATATATATATATATAGATATATATATAGCATAATGCACGGTGGAGTAATGGATAGCAGCTTGGATTGAGGAATCGCAGAGCCGAGTTCGAATTCCAGTCGAATCCATTACATTCACTTACGTGCTAATACCCTTGGGAAAGGTATGAATCCTCTCCCTCCAGCTATGGGTGAAATAGCAGGACAGACTGGGTTATATAGCCTTGGATGGCAACTGGTCTAGGAGAAGGACAACTCTGAATTCAAAAACCTGCGGAGGGTCGTTTGGGAACCTTGTGGAATTCGGTGCACCAGGTCTCTGTATTCGTCCCTTCAAAAAGTGTGGATGGTCCTGCACGAGGCCTTCACCACTATAGTCAAATCCCATGTGCCGGTGTCGGGCTGTCGGTTTCCTGGAAACTGATCTGCTTGACCGTCATACGTCGAATCTCGACGGGAGAGTCGATTATTATATATATTTTATCCGTCGTAATGAAACACCTTTATATGCAAATAATACAACATGTTAATTATCATCTGTATTTCGAAAATCTCATTCGGGGAGATCAAGTCATATATTATCGCACACTGTATATGTGTACACACGCATACGCGTAACATACGTAGATTCACTCTGTCTTTCCCTATCTCTATTTGTCAGATATGAATATACCCACATTCACAATTAGGTGTACTTGAGTATTTTCATTTCATTTTAGGCAAGCTGGCTCAAGGCTATATAATTTGGAAAATGTAAGCCGTAACGGTATTAGATACGAAGTAAAATTGTTATTCAACAATGGATATGTATTTTAAAATATTCCAACAAAAAGTCCAACCGTTGATAACCACTTTTAAAGGCATGAAAATATTTACAATTTAGAGCTTTCTATAGACATGTAGAGTGTTACTGTTGTTTTCTGTTAGATAATTTATACGTCTATCATGAACATGCACACAAAAGCTAATAGATCGTTGAGACCCGTTACAATGAAATCAATTTAAAAAAAGGGAAAACACATTTACCGTTAAAGATGAATATGCAGTTCCGATCAGCAGGTGCAAGACAATGAGAAATGTTGCAATGGAGGTGTTGAACTGCACTTCCTCGACGGTTGACTGTCATTGAAGACTGTCAAGTGCCATTCAAAAAAGGGTCCCCTTATTCAAAGACGGTGGATATATTTTAATTTCTTAATTATCTAGCGGACAAAACAGATGATGTCACGGCGTCAGCGTAGGTTCTGTCGAGTTAATCAAGATACCTAAAAATACAAGGAAGTTTTTTTTTTGTTTGTTTTTTCTTTTAATTCATAATTGTATTTTTCCATTGCTTCGACGTGCTTTTGTCGTCTTTTGTGAAACTCTTTACGTATTCTATATAAAGAAGTAGCAAATACAAAAGACTCACTCTTTTTTTAAAAATCTTTACACAAATACATCTCTCTCGATATACGCGCGTGCGGGTGCGCACACGCACATCCACACAACACACACAAACAAACATATGCCTGATATATTATTTAAATCGATTGTTTCACAATATAACGTATCCACTAGACGAAGCTGGTCTCATCTACAGCATATGCATATCAAAGATCGCATATTTTTCTTTAATACGATTTCTTGAATATTCAGGACGGTAGACGAAAATAAATATACTGTGAAATAAATAAATAGCGCGTCTACTTAAATAAAATTATCCAATAAAAATTGCGGTTAAATAATAAATATCTGTCGGATTATTAAATAAAAAAATCTATCCACATTCTTTACTTAATATTACATGTGAGTTTCATCATTTTTCAAATACATATAAATTTTTGCGTTGCTTAAAATTTCAACAAAATGTCCAACCGTTGATAACTACTTTTAAAGGCATGAAAATATTTACAATTTAGAGCTTTCTATAGACATGTAGTGTTACTGTTGTTTTCTATACAAGTCATGAACAAGTCATATATATTACATCACCCGCACATCCAAGCTTACAGAATCTGGTATTCCCAAGCGGCAATATATATATATATATATATATATATATATATATATATATATATACTAGCAGCATGGCCCGGCGTTGGCCGTGCTTGATTAAAAAATCGTACGACTCATACAGCAATCGCTATCACTTGACTTAAAATATTTTTGCCCTTCCTTGCCTTTAAAGGAGTGCCCTTGCCGTGCTGATGTTGTTACATGCCTTACTTCTTGCCTATCTCACACTGCGAATTTTTTCGAAGCTCTATACTAAACATTAAATCTGTTACGAAAAAAGAACTAAACAAAATGAACACAAAACGATCAGCTTTAAAAAAGGACTCGTAACTGGAAAAACCGAATGAGAAAAGAATGTTAACAACAAATACTTTTTCACACCCAATCCAGTTCTGCGGAATCAGAATCAACGTTGAGTTTAAGCAAGCGAATGGGCCAATTGGAGTAAAGTGCCATGCAGATTTAAATTTTTCCCACTTATGAATGCAGCTATCGATTTTCTTTTGCAATATAGGCTATAGGCTTTCACTCTGGCCAGTACAAAATGGCCGCAAACTACATGAAAACTGCCGTAGAAGCATGAAAAAATCGATTATTTCCACTATCGATGAGAGTTGGGAAATGCACCGTTGGTCTTGGTGTGTGTGTGTGTGTGTGTGTGTGTGTGTGTGTGTGTGTGTGTGTTAGTTATATGAGAATGCACACTATGCAAGAAACAATATGTGGGAAAATCTGAATGGCCCTTTCACTACAGAGTTAATCATTTTCGTAATTGGATCATGTCGGCTCCCCACGAAAGATTATTACCTGTAGAACAACATTTCCTCTTAGAAAAACATGATTTTAAAAGCCATGGCAAATTCGCTACAACTGAAAAAATAGAAATAGACAGAAAAGATAACATTAGAAAAATTCTAGAGGAACACGAAGACAAATGGATAGAACGTTAACTAACAATAGACAAAAAGATAGAGCATCTTAAACACAAAATTCTAGATAGAAAGAGACAATGACGCATCTACTTAACGCCATCTCAAGCATCTCTATAGTAAGTTAGAACACAAGATCACAAAAATTCTGATCACGTTCTGTCATCCACTTGCATAGGCCTGTTAGGTATGTCATGCTTTTTTCTGTTGTTTCTCTTTCCCTCTTTTCGACCCGTGAGTATCTGATTCTCCAGGTCCTCCTTCTTCATTATGTGTGCCAGACACAACAGCAACTTCTTCCAAATGTTAAGTATAAACCTCCTCCTTGTTTGCATCCTCTCGAAAACCTCATCGTTGTTCACACGCTTGGTCCGTGATATCCTTAGCATCCTTCTGTAGAACCACATCTCCATCGCCTCGAGTCTCTTCTCTATCTTTGAGGAAATCGTCCAACATTCGCTGCCGTAAAGAAGGACAGATGTCACGTAATAACTGGTTATTCTTTTCTTCGTTACCAAAGAAATCCTCTTGTCTCGCAATACTCTGCCCAGCTTTTGGAATGCGTCCTTGGCCACCCCAATACGTATACGGATCTCAGTGTCTGACTTACCATCCTCTGTTCAAACGCTTACCAGAGATTTAAACTACCAGCGTCTGTTTGATTCTAGTGTCCCCGACCTGCAAATCGCATTTCAGGCTCATCCTGGTCCAAATTGTCACTTCCGACCTAGATACGATCATATTCAAAAGAAAATCGAAATCTAGTCTATCAATCAATCCAGCCGCTGACAATGGAAAAAATATTAAGGTGCACCCAAATCTGAGAGACGTTCTAAAAGCAGAAAATAATCTGTCATCAGCATAGATACCGAGTCGAGGACTGATGACATCGGGAAGGTCGTTGATGAAATAAGTCAAAGAGTGGGTCCAAGAATTGACCTCTACGTCCGCATTAATGCAAAAAGATCTAGAGGATTGGCTGTTCAAGATAACTTTAATTTCGCCGTTTGATAAGAAACATTGAATCAAATCGAAGCAATAACCAGTAAACCTTCAACTTGTGAAGGCCAGCATGCCAAACAATGCTTGGATTTTAGACAAAGTTATGTGGTGCAAATTGACAGTTTGTTAGATTTGGGAGATATTATTGATAGTGCAGTCACTTTGATCATTGTTCAGTTGATTCTACTTAGGGAAGAGGTAATTGTAATTGATTCGAAGTGATATTTACAATACCAATCATTAAAACCAGTTTTTATAACGACACACCTGATCGTTCGGTGATAATTGCCACAGTTATTAAATGTGGTAATTCACGCTCAGTGGCCTCAGAATTTAATACAAGACCTTTCCAGGTGACAAATCATGAACTATCATGGATGCATTTGCGAGAAATTGTGATTAAATTGAATATTCGAGATCTACAATAAATCGGTTTTATCGACAACATATTTCTTCAAATGTCACAAAAATGACACACTTTCATCTTCAGGATCCCCTAGATTAAGTTCGAACAGATAACATTTTTTAAACACCATTAGTTACCAGAGGCATCACTATCGTGTACATTTAAGAAATCAGTATTTTATATATCACTATCATATGTAGGAGAAATATTCTAAAGGCCCTTTGAGAATTGAATGATACATTATGGCCATTTTTGAAGTTCGACTCGAAAGGAAAAAAAATACAACATGGACGTAACTTAGTGTTATGGTCCATGTTGTACCACGGTGATAGTCCAAGGTAGAAACAATAAAGAAGAACTCGAACACAGGTATGGAATAACACAGATATATTACAAACAGGAATATATACAGAGAAGTAGAAGTGTTAGTATGAACAATCAGGTTTAGTAGAGAGAACAATATAGTCTCGACCAGTATCACTATTCCAATGTCTTGCAGTAATCGTCTGAACGCGACTCTGTTTCGGACTGTCTCTGACTGGACTCTTGACTCGACTTGAACTACTGACCCGACTTGAACGACTCACTCCCTCCTCGCCTACTCCTGAGGCGCAGTATTTATTAAGTATGGAATAGTCCATTATTATTATTATGGGTAAGGTCCCATAACACTTAGTGTAAACAACTTTTGCATGGAATTACTAGATAATACAATAAAAAGGTCAAAGTGGAATTACCGATTGTGAAAATTGCTCAGATATTCTTGATAAAATACAAAAAAGAGTATGCAATGTTATTGACCCTAGCCTGGCATCTCGGGTTACTTGTCACTTTCCCACCGCCGTAACGTAGCTCCGTGTGCCGTTTTCTACAAACATTTCCGTGGTAATTGTTCTGATGAGCTTTTTATCTCTTTAGTATCTAGACTTTACGAATTTAAGCGCAGTACTAGATTGTCGATAAGATCCCATCGCCTTTCAGTTGAAATGACTAGATGTAACCGTAAGTTCTGCATCGAGAGTTTCTTTTCTCGCACTACTCACTTGTGCGATTCTCTTCCAGCTTCTTGCTTCCCAGTCAACTTTGAGCTTCAGAAATCTATACCGACTGTAACAGTAAAATTGTCCAAAAGTGTAGCAACATGGGATAATTGTTCATCCCACAAAATATTTAATATGTAAAAAAACACTAAATCACTAAGTCATATCCCAAGGTTTTATATTGTTTCCATTCGTAACTAAGAACAATAAAGTTATACTGTCATTATCATCATGCATTATATCCAAATACTTTATAAAGCTTTCATTCGTAACTCAGAACAATAAAATTAAACTAGCATTATCATTATGCATTATAGCCAAAGGTTTTTTTTTGTTTATTTTTCAGTTTGTAACATAGAAAAATATAACACTATCATTTTCATCATGGATTATATACAAAGTTTTATATTGTTTCTGTTCGTAACTCAGAACAATAAAATTACACTGTCTTTATCATCAAGCATTATATCCAAAGGATTTGTATTGTTTACGTTCGTAAACAACAGAATTACACTGTCATTATCAACATTATATCCAAATATTTTATATCGTTTCCGTTTGCAACTGAGAACAATGCAATTACACTGGCATTATCACTGTGTTAAATCCAATCAGTAATTCAATAACCTTCATGTTTTTGTAGAAACCATAAGAATTAATTCGAAAACTTATAGGTATTTTCGTGATAAATAGTCATTTCTTTAAAAAAAAAAATGCTCCTGGATTTTACAGATTATTGTAGAACTAACCAGTAAAAATCTACTTCACATTTGGAAACAACATCCGAAATTATGTTGAATAAAAAAAAATGTCTGCTCACGTATGTGTACGTCGGTTATCTATCATAAATGTAATCACATCACTTTTGAACGGCTGCAACCCAACATATCTAAATTTCGACTACACATTTAAAGAAAGAAGGTTTTCCATCTTAAAATTAATTTAAATACATTTTTCGACTTCTTTTTAGTTTCTGAGTTTTCTGCTACTTACATATTTAAATGTTTGAATGAAATTAAAATGTGTACATGATAAAATCTGATCAGTCATATAATTGTGGAAGAATAACCCATCCTATTTCTTTGCTTGAATTTGTTTTGCACTTGTATTGCCATTTTGTTGAATAACAGCTTTTCTATATACCAAATTCTAAACTGCCAGGTGTATATAACCGCTTTTTAAGATCAATGGTTAGAAAAAAAATATGCGACAAATGTCTGAGGTTTTTGGCAATGTTCATCTTTCTTTGATCATTTTGGTCTGACGATAAAGACTCACAAAAAAAAAAAAAACTGTACTGAATAACATAACATACATCACCTGACAACTATCAACATCAGCAGCAACTAAAATGGTTAAACACATGTAAATCGAAAAGAAAATAATGATATATTCAAGATCTTGCCATTTCACACTACTTTAATTAAAAGGTTAGGAAGGAAACTCCCATCAATACTGGAAAGAGCGATAACAGATACTGGATTTGAAAAAATATTTTCCAGAAAACTTATTTTGAAAGAAAGATTTTAAAATCTCCAGCCAAAGGCATTATTCGTTTTTCGATCAATGAATGCCAAATGTTTCCTCGTAAGGAAACGGCTAATGCTACTATTACCATTATCAAAGGAGGACATGTTCGAAGTTCTATTTCTTTGATTTGATCAGCTTGCTAGAAATAATCGTAGGCACTGATGGTCCAACCATGTTTTCTTAGAAAACTTTCATATTCCAGTAAACGAAATGAAGGAATTATGGACGGAATCTTGGTTTTGGTTTTGGCACTGGCGTCCAGTGCTTTCTGCATTCTGTTGATGATTCTTCTAAACTCAGTGAAATACTAGTAATGATTATTCAAATACCCCACAATTTCTATCACTTATATATCCTTGCTTGATTCATATTCTAATGATCTGGGGTGAGCGGCTTGGTGAGAGAAGACGTTGCTCTTGGGGCCCTATCCGTGGGGTTATGTATACTTGAATGAGTAGCTGCGCAATATTGGGTCTAGTGAGTTTATTCATTGTCGCCGAAGCCCGTTAGTCCAGTAGTATGACACTTGCATTTTATTAACGGTGCGAGTTCAATTATAGATAGTAGATGCGCTCTGCTGGGGAATCCCAAATAAGACGAAAATGGCCGTTCAATGCTTTCTGCATTCTGTTGAGGATTCTTCTAGACTTGATGAATTACTATGAATAATTATTCAGTTCATCCAAACACACACACCACACACACACACACACACACACACACACACACATATATATATATATATATATATATATATATATATATATATATATATATATATATATATATATTATATATATATATATTATTATATATATATATATTATTATATATTATATATATTATTATATATATTATTATATATATTATTATTATATATATATATATATATATATATATATATATATTATTATATTATTATATATATATATATATATATAATTATATATATATATATATATATATATATATATATATAATTGTTTAACCATGGGAACGACGAGCAGGAAAACTTTTTTCACAATTTGTCATTCTATTTTCAAAAGGCCTACTGATATACAATAAATATTATTGGTCATATTATTTTTATTGTTTTTTTTTTTATTATATATATATATATATATATATATATATATATATATATTAGGATATTATAACAACTTGTAAAAATCGTTACACAATTGAAGTCGTGTTTCGACATATACCAATGCGTCTCGTCAGGCGATTGTAACCTTCTGGCGAGTTAAATTCTATATATGACCTACGTTAAATTCAAACTAAGCGAAAAAGACAATTTTTTTTCTTAGAAATGGTTTATGAGCAGGACTTGGCAGCTAACAGCAGCCAGACATTAACTTAAAAACTAAGACAGATGGTTACATAAATTGTCCAGGTGCCAGGTGATCAACTTTCCTATGAAATAAAAGATCGGTAAGGGTAGATCAGTAATTGAAACATTTGTAATTTTCACACATAATTTTTTTCTGTATTTGAAATATAAGAGTCGTCTTTAAGAAACTAGTAATAATTTAAACATATAGAATCATGTGGTAAGTAATGTGCAAACGTTAAATAAAGATCCTCCATATAGAATGTTATTGGTACCAAGTAATCAATGTAAAATATCAAAAATACTAACTAAATACCAATACACCCGTATAAGATGTTATTTATGTAACCATCTGTGTCAATTTTTAAGTTTATAACTGGCTGCTGTTAGCTGCCAATGTGTTATGACATTAGAAATGCCGTTTCTAAGAAAATAATTTTTAATTTTTTTCTTTTTCGCTTAATTTGAATTTACTGTGAAAAATAAAAAAGTAAAAATGTGTGTGTTTGTGTGTGTGTATATGTGTGTGTGTGTGTGTGTGTGTGTGTGTGTGTGTGTGTGCAGAAGCAAATTTTTGTAATCTCTCCATAGCAAGATATCGTGAGAATAATATCTTGTCGCAGCCATGCAATGATGGTCAAGATAGAATATCGTGGGAAACCACTCACCTATAAATTACCTGAATCGTTCACCTCGGAATAAAAAGAAAATAAAAAGCTGTTCCATACATTGACAACCTTGACTGGGGTAGATCATATTATGCATTACTTCAAATCTATTTAAAATCATTTTTCATTTTATTTATTCATGTGCTTTTTTTTGGTGGGTGGGTGGGGGGTTAATTCTCCATGAACTCATTGTCCTGTCGATATGACGATAAATATATCTTTTCTGTTTGTTTGAAATAGATGTTATATTTGGTGAAAATTCGATCTAACCCCATTTTATCATCGATACTTTGTCACCTGTCTATCGGCTCATAAGCAAGTGTATATGATAATCTGAGGCCAGACATCGACGCTTAGGTTCAGGCGTACGTTGCCGCTGATAAAGAGATAAAGGTGGCTCAATGATAAAGATCTTTGTATTTATCCCTAAACCGCAGTTTATTTTTCGTCACCTTGTCTAATTTTATTTTCTCACTCCAGGTATCATATATAGAGGATTCAAATTCATTTCGAAATCTGTCATAGTTTTTCTTTAGATGAAATTGAAGAATATCCGACTCACTGCTTATTTCTTTGTATGTCTTTCTGTGACGGTGGCTGCAAAGGTCATTAGTTAGCCACCGTAGCAGAAAA
Organism: Acanthosepion pharaonis; assembly: GCA_903632075.3. Lineage (NCBI taxonomy): Eukaryota > Metazoa > Mollusca > Cephalopoda > Sepiida > Sepiidae > Acanthosepion > Acanthosepion pharaonis. The sequence continues at coordinate 210,217 of CAHIKZ030003940.1, forward strand.
ACATGCCATAGTTGCACTACACATTACAAGTTTGCTCTGGGGATGTTGAACAAACAAAAATGTGACTGAGTAGGTGTCTGTTAGTCTATATTGAGCGGAAAAGACTCGAGGCAACGTAGATATGGTTCTACAGAAGGATGCTAAGGATATTATGGACAGAGCGCGTGAGCAACGATGAGGTTTTGGAGAGGAAGCAAACAAGGAAGAAGTTAATACATAACATAAGGAAGAGGCAGATGAAATTACTGGGACACGTAATGAGAAAAGAAGGCCTGGAGAATCTGATACTCAGAGGTCGAATTGAGGGAAAGAGAGACAAGGGAAAGCAACTGGGACACGTAATGAGAAAGGAAGGCCTGGAGAATCTGATACTCAGGGTCGAATTGTAAGGAAAAAGAGAAGACAAGGAAAGCAACTGGATGGAACACGTAATGAGAAAGGAAGGCCTGGAGAATCTGATACTCAGAGGTCGAATTGAGGGAAAGAGAGACAAGGGAAAGCAACTGGAACACGTAATGAGAAAGGAAGGCCTGGAGAATCTGATACTCAGAGGTCGAATTGAGGGAAAGAGAGACAAGGGAAAGCAACTGGGACACGTAATGAAAAAGGAAGGCCTGGAGAATCTGATACTCAGAGGTCGAATTGAGGGAAAGAGAGACAAGGGAAAGCAACTGGGACACGTAATGAAAAAGGAAGGCCTGGAGAATCTGATACTCAGAGGTCGAATTGAGGGAAAGAGAGACAAGGGAAAGCAACTGGGACACGTAATGAGAAAGGAAGGCTTGGAGAATCTAATACTTAGAGGTTGAATTGAGGGAAAGAGAGACAAGGGAAAGCAACGCATGACATACCTGGCGGGCTTAAGCAAGTGGATGACAGAACGTGGTCTGGGGGAGGTGGCAAAGGGACGAAATTTATTGAGAGCTACAAGGGATAGGGGGAAGTGGAGCGCCATGATCGCCTACATCCTAAAACGACACGGCACATAAAAAATAAGAAAAGATATTGAGCGGAAATTAGTTACAATTTATGAAAGATGTCGACAGTTTGAACTGGGCCGACTCGCTAAACCTTCGGTCACGATGACTTGTAATATTATGCTAGTTCAATCATCGATGGTCATTTCATTTTCAAGATTTGGATCAACAACGTTTCATATTGCGGTTGTCTTTCCGGGCTGATATTATCAAGATGTCACACTCCTGACAAAGCGACAACATTGTGATTCGAACTCACACTGCTAAACACCCCATCACACACACAGACACACAAAGATTATTATTGAAGTATAATAAATTGATAATGTCATGAAGATAAAATCCTGGTTAAAGAATGAAAGTGATATATGCGATAGCAGGGTCAAATCTGTTGAAAAAAAGTGATTCCCCCCGAGGAATAAACGTTGTTTTACGCCAGCAAAATTTGGTCCCACATTCGTAGCGTGGACGTCTGATGGAAACTATTTTTTTCTTTTCTTTTCTTTTCTTATTTTTTTCTTTTCTTTTTCATAATTTTTTATAACTTTTTAGTCAGTTATTCTTATCACCCTCACTACCAGCTTTTTAGTTCACAAGTCCCCACTGGTCCATCGTTTGAACTTTATATTACTCTTTTTTTTTTTTTTTGACAAAACACGTTGTCGAGCGATTACTGCGGTGAGAAAAAAAAACAACTGGCAGGACACGCGACCATAGGCGGCTGGTCAGCGTTGATGGGCATCAGATAATGAGGACATAATATGATAATGTGGTGTGCGGTTAGGGAGTCAAATTTCGGTGGAAAGGATTACTCCCTACCCCACCCATCAACACATAATAAAAACGAAAAAATAACCAGAGTCGATGAAATGATTTTTGTTTTTTTTTTCAAATCAAACCAAATAAAACCCTATTTACTAGAATTTAAAAGAAAGGACAATAAGTCACTGCAGAATTGTAGGACGATGAAAGGTCTTTTTGTTAATTGAAAGTCGATGTTTTCCGTTTTTTCCTTTTTTCTTTTTTTTTTTACTTATCAAGGGTTTCACTTTTTGCGATTTCTGTTACACGCTATAAAGAAGTTACTTCGTAAATTGTACTTAATAAAATGTCAAAGCTTTAGAAAAACGAAAACGCCCGTTTAGATATACCAACAAAAAGATGGAAAGTTCTTCCTTTATGGATTGATTTATTTATTCTTGTCGATGCACAACGAAAATGGAAAGCAATGTCTAGGAGCACCAAATCACACAAAGACATACAAAGACAAAAATCCAAAGATGTTGCAATGTTAATATCCCTGACCTGGCATCTCGCATTCAGTTACTTTCCAACCGCCGTAATGTAGCTCCCCTGTACCTTTTCTATAAATATTTTCATGAAAATTGCTATGTTTTTTTAAAATCAGTTTAAGCATTATTTTTAGTGGATTGATACGCGTATATATTCATTAGAAAAGTTGCTTTACGTTTGGATACGACATTTTTGGGAGATCTGTGACGAGAGAAGTTTCGCTTGAAGCTCAATTTCGATACGCAGATCGGTCGCTACTCTGAAGCTTAGTTGGTTAAAGCGTATTGGATCTAATGGTAGTTTCGTCTGCCCAGGGGAATGTAAGTTCGAATCCTGCCTCATTTTTTTTTTAAATAAGATTTCTCGGACATTTAGGCCAAAAGACGAAAATAAATAAACGAAGCGTCTACTCAAATACCATCATCCACTAACAATAACGTTCAAAGTGATTTAAAAATCTGCCGGACAAATAAAAATACAATGCCCTTAAGGACACATGGCACAGTGGATAAAGACGTTGGTTAGATTCAATGGCAGTTCAATACCTGGTTAAGTGCTGTAGAGTAATTTTCACAGTGGAGGCTTGTATTTCACTAAGTCGATCCTAAGTTAGTTTCGACGTACAAAACGTAAGGAACTCGCAATAATAGTTAATGACGCAACAATTTAGTTGTGGGGCTCATACTTTAATGTCCGACATCGACTGACTCACACAACTCACTCATCTCCACTGGCGACTGCTACTACTACTACTTATCTGTGGGAGAGTCTATTTACAATAGAAATAGGTACGTTCTGGTATAACATTAACGAAGAAGAGAACTTGGAGAGGTGACTTAACAGGAGATAACTGGCATCCATTAGACAAGGTACGTGAAACTAGAACAGTCTACCACAGCGAGCAAAATAACGGTTCAGTTCGACATTCCAACAACCTGAAGAAGGCCGGAGCGTACAACGGCGGAAACGTTGTGATAATTATGGCAACAAAAATGAGGACAATAGTCCGAATAATGTAAATAGTGTACATAATACCTCATCCCAGAAATATAGAGAGATACCAGAAATACATTGTTTTCTTTGCATGGTAATTGTTCTAATGAACTTTTTTCTGTGGTAACTAGACTTTATAAATTTAAGCGTCCTACTTGATTGGTGACAAGGTCTCATCACTTTATATTCGAGATGGCTAGATGTAACCGTAAGTTCTATGCTAACAGTTTCTTCTATCGCACTTCTCGCCTGTGGAACTCTTTTCCGGTTTATTGCTTCCCATTCAACTTTTATCTTCAAAAATGTAAATGCAATGTCAATCGTTATCTACTGTCTTCTTAATTCTAGTTCTTTTAATTTCTTCTCTCATTAATAGTATCTCTTTTTTTCTTCTCATATTCTCTAACACTCAGTAACCCTTAGAACCCTAGTGGATTTATTGCCTTGCTTGCGGTGACATCATTAAAAATACAAAAAGAGAAACAATAGAGATGAAACAAGCACACACACACACACACACACACACACACACACACACACACACACACGCACGCACTCACGCACTCACGCACGCACGCGCGCACACACAGAACCAGATAAAGGAAAATAATGATAAAATACGTTTATATTTGCCAGTGTGCGGCAACGTTCATTTTACACAGGGTCCAAAGACAAAAGCTTTTACTGAAACACTTTTTACCTAGAACTAATAGATCTAACACGTCGTCTTGAAGGTAAAAATCTGAAAGAAATGGTAAGTGTAAAGGTGAAATGAAACTTTTCGATATCCCTTCTGTTACAGAGGAAGAATGTAGTTTTCATTGAGAAAAGAGTAAATACAGTTCGTCAGGACAGACGATTTATATGTGGTGGGCAGACATGTTATTGGCCTATAATTTTTGGATCATCTGTTTCATCCGTTTTTGGTAGAAGATATACAATACCTTCAGAGATCCATTCTGGATTTCCACTGGGGTTATTAATTAGCATTGATAAAGTCTGTGCAAAAGTTTTATGGATAAATGATAGATGATAGAGCCAAAAGTTGGGTACCTTGGTATATTCTGGGGATTTCAATTTTGATAGAGTTTGCCTAACAATATTCTTGGTTATATTTTTTTCATTCTTGCACAGGTTTATCGTTTATTCTTTCATGTTCTCGTTTGCATTGGGATTTTATTCCTTTGGGCTGCTCCAAATATTCTGCCAAAAGTTTTGCCCTTCTTCGTAGATGGTGGCATTTTGCGTTCTATAACTGCATTTCCAATTTCCCTGTAAAATGTCTTGAGGTCCGTTTGGAATATCTTATTTTGTCTATAGAATCTACAACGCTTTTCATATCGTCTTGTTCTCTATGTCTTTTATGGCACTCTCTAGTAACTCACTAGATTGTGCTTATTTTCATTGTTGTTGTTATTTCCTTGGATTTCTGGTGTATAAATATTTCCTTTCGGTGAAGAATGGCTTCATGACATTTTCCACTGATCATTTTAAAAAAATAAAAAAAATTATCTAAGATCACATGCATTTTACATAGATAAAGTACTTCGATTTCGATTTCAAGGTCCTTGTAGTTCGACAGCTTTTGAAGATCTTCAAAGATACATTGCAGTCTGCAGGGATTGCCATGTCAATAAGAAGACACATATTGTCGTTGTGGTCTCTAATCACGATGTCCGGGCGATTAGCTTTGATTGTTCTATCTGTTTGTATTGTGAAGTCCCATAAAATTTTTACAGGTCCTATCTATGTAACCGGGTCTGGGTGGTGTTCATCGCACTTCGTTGCAGTTTCTTTTTCGTAAAAGTTGCAGATTTTCCAGCGCTAATATTAGCCCACTCTATCATGCCGGGTTTTATATTCAGTGGGTGCCAATGCCGCGCAGCCTAATACAAGATGGTCAATTGTTTCGGGATATTTATCCCAGAATCTGCATTTTGATCCAACACAATTTTTCAGTATGTGTGCTTCGTAAATTCTAGTTAGCAAGCATTGATCCCGTGCAGCAGGTATAAAACCTCCGTCTTCAGCTTTTAACCCTGCAGTACGTAGCCACTGTTGGGTATTGGGCTTGATTGTTTGGTACGGGTGGAGTATTGAGCGTAAAGAGGGTTATCTTATCATCGTTTCTATATCTGATCGGTTGCATTTGCCTTTACATTCTTTCTTTCATATTTTGCAGCCTCAATCGCTGTATTATGCTTTACTTGTATTTCTTCACCCATTTGAAACTCCATTTTGAATTTCTTGGATTCCATTATTGCTGAATAAAGTCGTTTACTGCTTTTATTTTCTTTGACACATATCATCGTTCAGTCTTCTGTAGTTTCCAAGTATTTTTGAAGGCCAATTATTGTACTTTATTACTATTATTATTATTATTAAGACGCTCTGATATTTATCAATACGTATCATGTAAGAGTAAATATCCTGAAATTATTAATATCGTAGAAGTTTAGTAATTATATGGTTTGTACAATTTCTATATTTCTTTCTTATTTTCACCAACCCAGGTTGCAAATGTTTTTGGCGCCATTATACGCGTGTCGGCGGTAATGGTCACTGTCCACATTTTCGCTTTCGAAAGGCTGTTACAGATAACACCTAGCGTCTTTATATTTGCCCTTATTTTCTGTGTGACTTACGGCCATATAGCGTTGAAACACCGGTTTTCTTTATGATCATTGAAGTTAACAACGTCGCAGCTATGGGAAAAATAGTAGGACCTGTATCAGTAAATCATTGTTACTTCCCAAAATTTGTCACAAACCAAAAATATTTCCTGTCTTTAAATAACCTGCATAAGGTAGATAAGCCTTAAAATATCAGACAGTCAATATAGTACTGCGGTAATCCCTTACGAAATGGGAATAGAAGATGTTAGCTCATTCCCAAGCAGTCTTTGTGACCCCAAACTTCTCCAAAATGTTCTTTAATCTCCCAACCGAGCCAGCTAGTTTCGTTGTCTGGGCCTATCAGGTATGCCGTTTTCGACCCGAAAAGAAGCTTACTGCTTTTATTGCTTGATAACAACCGCATTTAGATATACTCTCACTTGAGTGGCTCTTTGCTTTTATTGGTTGATATATATATATATATATATATATATATATATATATATATATATATATATATATATATATATAGGCTCCTAGGAGGCACGGGTCGGATTGAGGAATCGGAGAACAACGTTCTAATTTCAGTCGAGTTTATTACATTCACTTGCGTGCTAATACTTTTTGGAAAGGTATGAATCCATCTCTTATCCCCCAGCTATGGGTAAATAGTAGGACAAACTGGTTTCTATGGCCTTGGGTGGCAACCGCTCTAAGAGAAGGAAAGGTCTGAATACAAAACTGTATGTAGCGCTGGATAAGCACATACTTTGTAGCTAAGGAAAGAATTGTTCGGATTGACTCGATTATCCAGACTACGGTCGACTCCTTCACCGATTGTGTCCTATAGCCTTGGGTCGCAACAGGTCTAAGTAAAGGAAAAGTCGGAAGACAAAACTGTATGGTAGCCTTGGCGAATCACATACAATACAGCTAAGTAAAGGATCGTTTGCATTGACTCGATGATTCCGACTACGATCGACTCCTTTGTACGTACAGAAAAAGTACCTTTTAAGAAAATGGCGTTACCTGTCAAATTAAACTCTGAGGTCTATATCAGTAAGCGAAGAAATGATTATATGTATAATAGAATTATCTCATGAAAAAATACCTGAGAAATTTTCCGATAGAATTGTTTTACAAAAGAAGGAAGTAATGGATATGCCAGTCATGAAGTCAGCATTTACAGAGAGAACAAGTTCTCATATATTTTCGCTACACTTCCGATCTTTGAATTTCAACATACAAATGCGTATGCATATAGACAACAGCACACATATACATACATATGTTAAGTCCCATACTGTCCACACATTATGTTTATGTCTGTATGAGCCCCGGCAGACGAGCGAGTGTGTATGTGTGTCTGCGTACCTCATCGGGTGTACTGACATGCATCTATGTTTGCGTTAGCATGAGTGACATCACGACGACGATTCCCCCCTCACTTCCATAATAACACCAATACACGCAATCTACATAAACCCAAATTTTTTTAAAATTAATCAGTTTGTCTGACCATCGCAAAAGCGTGAAACCCAGGGTCACAAACTCACATCAATCCAACCAAATATATAGGCACGTAAGTAATGGATATCGGCTTGGATTGAGGAATCGAAGAGCCGAGTTCGAATTCCAGTCGAATCCATTACATTCACTTACGTGCTAATACCCCTGGGAAAGGTATGAATCCTCTTCTTCTCCCTCCAGCTATGGGTAAATAGCAGGACAGAGTGGGTTCTATAACCTTTGATGGCAACTGGAGAAGGACAACTCTGAATTCAGAACCTGCGGAGGGTCGTTTGGGGACCTTGTGGCACGTAGTGCACCAGGTCTCTGAATTCGGCACTTCAAAAAGTGTGGATGGTCCTGCACGAAACTTTCACCATTATAATCAATTCTCATTTGCTGTTGTCGGGTTGACGGTTTCCTGGGAACTGATCTGCTTGACCCTCTTACGTCGGATTCGACGGAAGAGTCGATATATATATATATATATATATATATATATATATATATATATATATATATATATATATATATATATAATTATAGATAACTAGACTCGTTTCGAAAAACCCTCGAATTTTTGATTTGCTAATAATCAAATCAATCTCGGGGGAAAAAAAGGTTATTAAAAAAAGAAAGAGCTATAAACATGAACTACTGTCGACAAAAAATCGCACAGATGTAGGTCTGAAGCCCAAAGAAAAAACACCCCGATACGAGTAACAACTAACTAACAAAAGCGCCCAATACAACCGTAGAGCAGACTTAGATGCACCTAATGAGCCAGACAAACCTACCTAGGTTCACCTAAACGCATCGTCAGGGAAAGTAAGGCTCACTAGGTATATATATATATATATATATATATATATATATATATATATATATATATATGGATTTTAATAATAAACTAATCTTAATATATTTATTACGTCAAATGTTCTTATTACAGAAATTCATTGCATGTAAAGAAGAAACTGGTTATCAATTGTCAGGAATTAATAAAAGTTTGAATGACAGAATAAAGAGATTATACAGATAATTATCGTTTCGTATTAAATCCCCCAGTGGCTTCCATTCGATAGAAATTCATTCTTTGCGTCTGCCTGTTTTGAAATATATTTTCTTTTCTTTTTTTTTTTTTTGTTTTATTTTACTGGTTTTGTATCCGTTTCGATTTCTGGAAATTTCCTTCAAATTCCTTTCTGCTTTAATAACTGCTCATAGTCTCCCTGACCATTATATTCAAGACACAAAACAAATCCAGCTAGCATAGATGCAAATACACTCGCTTGTATTCAACGGTATCGGAGGAAGGACAATTGATTATCATTCATTTTCTGAGTAGAGGAATCAAAGGCACGCATGCGCTCACATCGATGGCTATGACGACATTTTATTTATTTATGTATTCTCCTTTAATTGGTCACCTAAATTTTGTCTTTCTTAAGTAAAATTATATTTATTTTTGTCCTTCCAATGTTGGACTTTTGTTTTATTCAGAATCAGATTAAATTTCCATACCGCGCATTATTTGCATTTTATAAGGACTCTACGTGGTTTCCATTATTCCGATGTAATTTTGAATTGCATATCAAAATTGCAACTCCATCTTTTAACAAGTTTGGAAATTTGGTAATAATTATCTGCGTTGATTAAACCCCTCCAAATTAAATTGAATCCATCTCTTCATATATATATATATATATATATATATATATATTTGCATGTATATATATATATATATGTGTGTGTGTATATATGTATATGTGTGTGCATGTATGTGTGTGTGTTTTCATTTCTAGTCTTACGTGAGTGTGTAACACTGCTTTCAGAAATAGCCATGAGATATGTGTTTATGTATGTATAACTATGCATGGACATGCACAACGAGAAGAGAAGCAGAAAGAGAAAGAATCTAAAAGAGAAGAAACTAAAATTATTCTAGATTGACACAAGGCCACTGAGGGAATCAGATATTTGGCCTTGTAAAAGATGTGGTACGAGCTTAAATTTAGTAAAATTTATCTGTTTGAAAATGCATATGCTTTTACAGATGTATGTATATGAATTACCAACCAGAGTTTAAAAAAAAATCCCAGATATCTACTCATAACTCTTAAACATGGCATGCCTTTAGACTATTCTTTTTCATATGTATTGGGTGGAATGGATAAATTGTCGTTTAAATGCCGCAAAAATGAAAATAAAACTGATATCTGATTTTAACAGATATATTTACCAAAATTACACAAAAATAGCTTGAAATACTAAATAGTAAATTTATTCAATAAAATCGCCATTGTCTTCAACCATGGCAGATAGACGACCTTGGAATCTTCCGCATCTCTTCTGAACGGTCCCCTTGTTTAAGTTGGTGAATTTTGTCATAATCCTTGCCTTCAGTTCATCTTTGGTGTTACAAGGAGTTTTGTTGGTCTCTCGCTCAACTGGGCCCCACGTATAATAACCAAGGGAGTTGCGGTCTGAGGAGTTAGGTGGCCAGATATAAGGGGTGGTGTGATCGCAGTAATTCTCTGACAACCAAGAGAGAGTTCTCCTGCTTGTGTAGCCTGATGCAGAGTCCTGTTGCCAGACATAGGGTCTTACATTACTCAACCTCTTGACCCAGGGTAGCACTACGTTCTCAAGGAACTCGTGTTGAGTGTGAGGCCCTTGATGAAAGACAGTATTACTTTTATTTTCATTATTTATTAATATATAGAAATTTAATGTCATATTAACAGAAAATTATGATAGATAAATTAACAGCTTAAAATGTATTACTCGGTATGTCGAGTTGATAGCTTTCCCCGAAAATAAGTTTACAAACAGAAATTAAATATTCTACTTAAATATATGTAGAAAATTGAGATTTTACTGGATAGGACACAACGAATCAAAAAGAAATTACATAGGCTTGGCTGTACTACGAGTTCGTATTATACACAAGAATGTAATTTATTCTTTTTTAAGCTTCAGAAACACGGGGTCGTCTTATACACAAGAAAATACGTTACTTCTAACGATGAAACCATTTTTTTAAAATTCATGTGATGAAAGCAACCCTCGAATTATCCTACTATAAAATGTAACGGTCGAACTTCACATATGTGTAAGTGATTGAATTGTTTTAAATAAACTTTCATTACAAGCTTAAAGGTTCATTTATTTTCTTTACAATGCACAATGTTTATCTTGCTGTAGGGTAAATCACAGGGATGATTGGGATTATTGTCTTTTATGGCAACCCGTCTAGGAAAAGAAAAACTTCTCTAGAAAAGATATTAAAGCCAAAATATAGTCAGATTCCGTCAAATTGTCTTGTCCTAACCACACATCTGTCACTGAGGCTATAGTACATGTGTTATCCTTACTACTATAATTTGTTATGGGACGTGACGTAAGAACATTAAAAATAGTTTTTTTTTCTTTTTGCAGAATTAAAAATTGGTGAATTTCTAAATAAATCTGTCTGCGGTTTTTATCTTGTCATCCGAAATTGCATTACCGAATGGGGAGTTTTCTCGTCAGTGCAAAAAAAAATTATTTATAGAATATAGAACATGTCGATGTTGCAAACTAATAAACGGAGGCTGATTAATAGATAGCAGATGCCGAAGTCAAATTACGATTTTTTTTAATCTAATTAAATTGCAATTAAACACATTTAGCTCATACACAAAACACTTTGTGGTTTGGTATTTAAAAAAGTGTAAAAACACGTTTTTTTTTTCAAGAAATTATTTAAAATATTAACACGGTTGTGGTCACTGTAAATATTTTTTGCTTTTATATTTCTCGATTTTTTTTTTTTTTTGTTTTGCTTAGTTCATTTACGTGTTTTTTTTTGTCGGTGAGCAAAAGATAAAAACTGGGGAAAATTCTTTAAAAGGGGACAATCAATAGCGCTCTCTCCATTAAATACAAAATGAAATTAATTCGTAAATACATGGGGGAAAAAAGTCAAATAAAAACTTAAATGAAGACAAAAAATTATTTTTTAAAATAGTAACTCATCCCTTACTAAACACGATGGTGGTACTAAATACAAGACACTTCCCCCCCCGCCCCCTTAAAAAACTTTTTTTTTTTATGAATTATTTTCCGTTTTTCTCTTACTGTTACTTTCTCCGTTTAAAGCCATAATTGTAAGGATCCGTTTCTTTCTTTTTTAATTGCTTTGGATTTTTTTTTTATTGAAAAATTGGGATAGCTAATTGTTTTTAAAAAGGTTTTTCAATTAAGATCTTCTGCTTTGCTACGCTCCTCTAATCAATCCGTTTGCTGGTGTGTAATTTCTCTTAATTAGTTCTCCTTTTTTCCTTGCTCATTGCAAACGGACTACTTTCTTTTTTTTTTTTTTTTTTTTTGCTTTTTCAACATCCAGTACTGACCTATAAGGCATATGTACATTAAGCAAGAGAATTAGACCGAAATTTCTTTTGCTGTTGTTCAACAATCTCGAAAGAAGTATAGCACTCTTATAAATACATTTTCTATTTTTATTTTCTCGGATATTTGCTCCGTAGCTAACTAAAAATAAAACGCGAAAAATAGAATATTTAATGCTTAAAATCTTTTCAATAGTTTTCGAATGTTTTCAGTCGCAGTACAAATCGAATTTTCAACATCGTATTGTGTTGTATTACAATGTCCTCCGACAATTAAATAACATCTGAAGAAAGATATATATATTTTAATGAAAATAGTAGGTTAGAACAAACGTTTTTCAATAAGTATAGTTTAAACATGTGAATGCGTTTCACATGTGATGGAAATTTATCATATACTAGCAGTAGAGCCCGGCGTTGCCTGGGTATGTAACAGTAAGTGATAGATCAAGTATCGACCATCAAAGACTGAAAAATAAAATTGACAAAGATTATTGTTTAAGGTTGATGGACACGCATGTCTTAATTAGTTTTTTTTTTTTTACGAATTGGTCAAACCCAAACTCAAACAAAAACATTGTTTTCCATCGTTATGAGTCTACCGATTGAATAGAATTTTATTATAAACAATGGTCTTGTAAATGGAATTTTTAAAGCATTCTGAATGTAAAAATAAAGAAAAAAGTGTGCAAAACAATAAGAAACATTACCTGCCAAAAAAAAGTGAAGTTTTGTTGAAATCGGTTGAAAAACGTAGGAAATCCGATCCCATATATAAATGAACACACACACACACACACACACACACACACACACACACACACACACACACACACACACACACACACACACAAACAAACAACCAACCTGGGTTTTATAATAAGTATAACTCGATATTAATAAGTATAACTCGATATGAGTTGTCCTCCTTTCATTAATGCCTCTTAATCGTGTTTTCAAATTGATTTCGTGCAAAAACAATTGTGTTTTCCCAATTTTGACGCTGTCAGAACCACCGCAAGGTAATTTTACGTAGTCCTGTGAAGTTTTGTTGAAATCGGTTGAAAAATGTAGGAAATTCGATCCAATATATAAACGTACAGACACACACACACAATCTGCGTTTTATAATAAGTAAGATGTACATTTTCTGAAAGGTCATATTTCAACCCATCATACTATGTGATTCGTATGTGGATTGTGAATTGTAAATATATTTACTTTAAAAGTGAAAAGGGAGAAGAATCAGATGCATTATACACGGCTGCTATTCTTTTATTTCCGGGGAAAAAATGAAAAAAAAGAATGTTCTATAAACAATAAAAAATATGTGCTGTTTATAGAGATTGTGCCATAGCGGAGGATACGGTCCATAAGCGTTTCACTAGATTCAGAAGCAGATATTTTTCTCTGGTTCGCAGAGAAGGTTCCAGCGAGCTTGCAGTCGTTTATTTTAACGAATCTAGAAGGTTCATTACAAATAACCCAGGTTACACGACGCGGAACATCGTAGAGATAATCAACAGGCTTCATAAGAACGTTGTAAGACACTTCGATACGTGATTCACTGAGACGTCCGGAGAAAATAAGGAAAAAAAATTGGATTGCGATTCTATGTACGTTTCTCTGCATAAAGGTACAAAAAGAAATCGTCTTTTTAAAAGAAGGTTCACAAGTGATAAGAAATGGATTGCTCTAAAAATGAAAAGTCTAAAAGGTTTGGGAAAAGGAAATAAGCCACTGTTAAACACTTCAAAAAAAACCTGTCTGCATTTGAAGAATGTAATACTGTGTATCGTATAGGATTGGATGGGCGTTTTGTATTACGAGTTACTTCCGCAATACCAGACGTTGAATTGAGACAAGTGCTGTTCACAGTTGAGCCGAACGAAAGGCGGCTATCGATGGATAGCGTTCCTAACCGACCAGTCTGAAGAACATTGTTTTCTATCAGGACAAAATCAGGTCGCAGGTGTTTTTTGTTTTTTTTGTTTGTTTTTTTTTGTATTTTTTTGTAGTCTCAGCAGAAATCTATACACCTTAGCTGGGATGACTTACTACACCCGTTGTACCAACATAACCTCCCGCCGTCAGATTATCACTTATTTCAATCGTTACAAAACTTCTCACGTCCGACATTTTTAATTTTTGGCGCCATATCTGCTTAAAGATTTATTTTTCTACTTAGTCGAGAAAAAAGTTAAGTTAAAAATATAGAATAAAGATTTTAAATATATTTGGAACAATAATATATCCCGAAGAAAATTTTTTTTTTTTTTCAAATATCAGGCCAAATAATATTTGCCTTCTGCGGTATCACTAAATTGCCCTCAATCGAATACTGACCAATTCTAGTGTGCTTTACTTGCGTAGTCAAACAAACGAGAACCATTACGTACAACATCGTAAAGCGTTTTGTTTGATAAGATGACAAAGTTTCGTCAGTTGTTAACTGGGGCAAGAAATGGTTTGTAATTTCAGAAGCCTCTAAAAGGAAATGCTATTTTTTAATTTCATCAGAAATCACTTTTGCCTTCCATAAGCTTGACTGATGCTAACTTCCCGGAAAACAACCAAATGTATTTTCTTTCCACAGTCATGAAGAGTCCGTAATGTAAATGATTCCGATCAGACATCTCGACTTTAGTCGCATTCCCACCACTTTGACGTGACTTCCGTATGTCTTTTCCATAATATTTTCATGCCAGTTGTAAATAAACAAATGATAATTATTCGAAATACAAATATCATTAATAAAACTTCGCCTCTCTCTGTCTTTTTTTTTTTTACAAATACTTTCATGGTAACTGTTCCAATGAGCAGCTCTCGCTGGTTCCCAGACTTCATGAATTCCAGCGTCCTACGAGGCTGGCATCCCGCTCTCACCCGTTCACTGTCGAAACTGTTAAATGTAGCCGTCTCTTCTACTCCAATAGCTTCATATCTTGCACTTCTCGTCTGTGGAACTCCCTCCCCTTTTCCGGTTTCCCTGATAGCTGTAATCTTCAACTATTCAAATGTAATGTCAATCGACATCTCCAGTTGCCTTGATCTATCCACTATCCTTCTCCTCATCCTTTCCTCTATCATTACTATCTGCTCTCGCTCCAAATCCTCTGTAACCCCTTGCGTGCTAGTGGCTTCCCGCCTTGCTTGGGGTGAAATGCTTAAAAAAAATAGTAAGAAAAATTCCTTATAACTTTATGTTATATGATACTCCACGCAAATAGTCAACCACTGAAGAGGACGCCATTAATTTTTTAAGTTTTTCATTTACGTCGTGGTGTTTCTTTGCAGTCTTCATACATTGGCAACCTGCAACTTTTGCAATATTAATTTCTTGCAAGTCCTGTTCCTTTTAACAGTATCTCAGAATTTCCATATTGCAGGATGATGGGATGACATTTACTGCAAAAAGCCCTATGCCATCGTTCAAAGGCATTATTAATTGTAGGTAAATCAGCATTGACTCTCTCAAAGCAAGACCACATACGTATTTCAAACAGGTATTTCGAATAATTATCATTGAACTTTTGATTCATTTTCATTCAAACAACTTACAATTCGAATATATGTTTTTCAAATAAATGTTTTCGAACAAATATTTTCGAGCCATTTTCTGGATATGGTTCTACTGAGTTCTTTTTTGTACATGTATTTAATCGTACTACTCGATTGGAAATTAGGTCTCACCGTTTTAATGATGAATTAGCTAAGTGTAAGCGTAAGTTCTACTCTAATAATTTCTTTTTTCACACTTCTCGACTGAGAAAATTCATTCCGTTTTTTTGCTTGCATGCTAAATTTTCAAAAAACGAAATGCAGTATCAATCGCCATTTTCTTTCTTGCCAGTAAGTCTTCTGGTGCTCTTTCACTCCCGTTAACAGCTTGCATTTTAGTGGCGTTATCGCCTTGCTAGTGTTAAATGATTAAAGAAAGTCCCCACAGGTAACAGAGATCACTATTCGAATTAAAATAAAATGACAGAATTTCAAATACTGATTTTCAAGGGGGTTGCGAGATTAGTAGAACAGTCTACCAATCCTCTACTGACTTAATTTGGCTATCTTCCGGGGCTAAGCTTAATGAATGTTTAATCAGTTTATGGAGACAAACTTTCAAAGTCTAAAAATGAAATTATACTTTGTACGTAAGTACAAGCAGACGTGGAAATTTAAATACTTGGGAAGCATCTTGACAGAGGACAGTAAGTGCGACACGGAGATCCGTAGACGAATTGGGGTGGCCAAGGACTCATTCCAAAAGCTGGGCAGAGTATTGCGAGAAAAGAATACTGAACTGTTACGCGACACATATCCTTCTTTACGGCAGCGAATGTTGGATTATTTTCTCAAACTCGAGGCGACAGAGACGTGGTTCTACAGAAAGATGCTAAGGATATCATGGACCGAGTTTGTGAGCAAAAATGAGATCTAAATGAGGTTGCAAATAAGGAGGAGGCTTATACTTAACATCAGAAAGATGCAGCTGAAGTTTCTGGGACATATATTGAGGAAGGAGGGCCTGGAGTATCTGATACCCACGGGTCGAACAGAAAGAAAGAGAGACAAGGGAAAACAGCGCGTGACATACGTGGCGGACTTAAGCAAGTCGATGACAGAACGTGGTCTAGGGGAGGAAGCAGAGGGAAGGGACTTGCTGAAAGCTGCAAGGGATAGAGGGAGGTGGAGAGCCACGATCGCCTACATCCTGAAAGGACATGACACATAAAAAGAAAGAATGTAAAATGTGATGTCTCAATTTCCCCAGTCAGCTGAGCATGCAGTCAGCAACCAACCCGTTTTCTCTCAACCAAATTCAGACGCAATGTACCTCTTCTTTGTGACGTGTCCCTTCAGGAAGTTGGTGATAATGGCTCTCCACAATCTCCTATTTACTTAGGATTTGTTGTCTTTTTACTGACCCTCTCAGTTCCTGCTGTAATATTCATTTACAGATGATCGTTACGTAGTTTACTCACTGCTTCCATTTGCCCTCTTGCCTTCAATAACTTCTGTGAGTGTCCCATTTGCTAAGCTATCTTTTCTCATTATGATTTCTAGAATTTGTAGCTGTATAATTAATTCTAATTCTAAACCACTAGATGCACCTTGAGAACTCTGGATTATGAGAACCTCTTAGCTCATCTCTCCCCTGACCAAGCCCAAGTGGATCAGTAATGGAAGAACTGTCTTGTAAAATTGAATACATCCAAAATTAAGTAACGTTCACCGATGGATGGGTGTTCTCTCAAAGAGTGTTCTTACCTTGAACATTTATCGGGGAAAAATCTCACCACACACCTCAACTTGAACTCATTCTTACAATCTATTGTCGAAGACGCTGAGAAAATGATCGGCTCATTGTACCACTTCAGTGGCTATATGACTCTCTCTGCGACACTCTACATTACAAGTGACAGATCAGGCCATGGCTACAATACTAACAGTATTGCTGTCATATCTGGTCTGGCGCTGCCCAGTCCTCACTTGCCTGTCTTAAATAGAGTTTAAAAGATTCTACGCGGACTTGTGGTTAATTAATTATTTTCCAACTTACAACGCGTTTCCCACAGATGAAATCTCCGGCGGCTCTCGCCGCTGCCCTGTCGCTATTCCCATGGGATATGTTCTGACGAGCTACACACCTTGGTCCCATCAGCCTTGACTTTTGCAACTGGGACCCGCTATGTCATCCACACAACGATAAATTATCCCAGTTACCTTCGTATCCAATTAGCAAGAAGCACGAAACCAAGAACACATACTTTGTGAAACAGACTCCCGCGAGAATGTTTTCCCATTTACAATCTTGCCTTCTTCAAGTCTACAGTTAACAAATACTTTTCCTGCATAGCCTCATGAACCTCATTATAGCATAGCCTCGTGAACCTCATTATAGCATAGCCTCATGAACCTCAATATAGCATAGCCTCATGAACCTCATTATACTAATGAAACACCATACAGGAACCTTCTACTATGATTGGCGCTTGGGCTTTGTATTGGGAAAACATTAGTCACAAGGAAACACTTATAGAGAAATTGATATCGAAAAAAGAACATCTGTTTTGTTTAACTAATTATAATAGGTGCTTATTATGGATTTTATAAATCTATGAACTAAGTCTTTATGCTAGACAGCTAAGTGGGGAAGAACTTTTTATTTCGCCTTCTTCTAATTAATTTGTCTGCTTAGGGAATCAGCATTCGAAATACTGGTTTTAACGGAGTTAGAACTGTAAGAGATACAAGGAGAATGTGCAATGGACATTGTTGACTGATACATAGATATTTACCAAGCAAACATTAATCCGTCACAAGGCCAGAACAACTGGACATTACTTGAAGATTGAAATAACTATCCATAGATAGATAGATAGATAGACATGAACGGACACAGGATATATATATATATATATATATATATATATATAAAGCACCTTGTCTGTCGTATTCAATGAAATGTGCATGAAAGAAGGATTGCTGCCTAGATACACACACACACGCACGCACACACACACACACACACACATATATATATATATATATATATATAGAGAGAGAGAGAGAGATAGTGAGACAGATATGAGCAGACACGAGATAGATAGATAGATAGATAGATAGATAGATAGATAGATAGATGCATACATACATATGAGCAGACACGCAGGATAGATAATAGACAGACAGATATAGGGAAATATGAGAAGACCTGAGATAGATAGATAGATAGATAGATAGATAGATATGAGCAGACACCCGTGATAGATAGATAGATAGATAGATAGATAGATAGATAGATAGATGTGAGCAGACACATTTAAATATATATGCGTGTGTGTGCGCGCCCGAACACGCGCGTGTGTATAAGCAGGTAAGCTGTCTTAGAATAGACTGCGTGATTGAAATAGATTGATTAATATAACAATAGATTGTGGTAGTCACTCAAACAGAATAAAGAGTGAGCTAACATGCAAGTGAATGAATTAAGCAGAATTAATTTAACTCAAGTTGATAGTATCGTTTTAATTCCATTCATTTTACAGATCATTTACGAATCGTTCTCAATACAAAAACAACGTTTGTTTCCGGCATTCCCAGTCGCATAGCCAAAAATGTAGTCATTTACATAATTAAAGACGCAAAGGCTGCTTGTTTCCAACTGCAGTCAGCGATACATTTTTTTATTTCTTTTTTTATTTTATTTCTTTTTTTTCTTCTTTTTGGCTACTTGTATGTGTTGGCCGACTAGGATTAATCGTGCGTAAAATAAATTAACGTCTATCGATATTTACCCGGTTTCTCTGAGTCAATCAAAAGGCTATAACAGTGAATTTTTCTTCAAGACGAAGGCGATCGTTACTCTCCACAACTTCTTATCCTTTTAGGCTCTAAGTCATGCTTGTTACCTCTTAGAAAACGACAAACATTGCTTAGAGCTGGAAAGGATAGGCATTTGTAGAGAGCCATGTTCGCCCACGTCCTAAATGGACACAGTATATGATATAATATAAAAGAAGAAGTATATATATATATATATATATATATATATATATATATATATATATATAAAAGTAAGATATATAACCCAGTGTTCTTATTGATATTTTTTTATTTTGATTTTTGCAAAACAGTGCTCAATGTAAATTTACAGAGCATATTATAAATTAACTGATTTAAAATATGTTTTTTCGGTACACAGTAATAACCATGTTTCAAAAATGGAAGCTAAAAATTTTAAATTTAATTATATAATTAAATTAAAAGCATTAGTTCCGTTTCATCTTTAAGCGAATATTGGAATAACTTACTTTTAAATTTACTGAGTTTTAAACGCACATATAAATTCATAATTTACTTTTTCCAAGGATACAGAGAAATCCAATCATTCTGATAGGGGCGGTGGCGTGTTCATTTTTATTAACTATTGCTGTATCAATTGTGAGTTAAATTCAAAAGAGAGGTTAAGTTTAGGGAGGGTAGGAGTGTATTTTTCAACG
>CAHIKZ030003940.1:235000-250000 GCA_903632075.3 Acanthosepion pharaonis
ATAGTTGTTTTCTTTACGTTTGTCATATACTGCTATTAAGCATTACTCTTCAAGTATGAATTGAGTTCTCCCTGCCGCTGGCGTATTTTGTATAAAGCAAATCGTTAAAATTCCTTTCATTTCTGCCGTGCAACGATGGCCTAGAGGTAAGTTATCTGACTGATATCAGATTTCGATCCCGGCTTGAAGCAATCGGACGTCTAGAGCTGATACAGCGAAACAACCTGTCTGTGGATGACGATATGTAGATATATAACTTTTTTTTTTATATATATATAGAAAAGAAAATACGATCATTAAGCAGACTTCTATGCGCTGGGCTCCTTCAGAACGTAGTCGATCATGTGTCTCCACAACCTCCAATCCTTTCAGTCTTGTCTTTTCCGATCCCAATAGACGAAGAATCCCTATTCCATCATTCCAATTGCACAGGCTCGTTAGGTAAATTATTCAGTTCTTCCCTCTGTCACTCTTTTCTTTATTATGCCTTATGAGTTTCAAATTCTTCAAGCCCTTTTCCCTCGTTATGCGTCCTAGAAATTTCTGATTCTATATCCGAGTTTCCGTTTTGTTTCCATTTCACGAAAAAATCTCCGTTACTCGCATTGTATTCTCAACATCCTTCTGTAGAAGTACATTTTTGTGGCCTTCAAGTCTCCACTCTTAAGTATATCAGAGCGAACAATCAAATCAGCATTGCAGCATCAGTGGGATCGTTTAGGTTTTACAAGTAGGTAAATGGTTTTCAGCAAGAAAAATGGTAAGTCGTGTTTGAATAATAACCTGGTCTTCTGAGTTCTCTTTTTTTAATAATGTCACTGGCAAATGCATGCTTTTATTTCTTTTTCACTAGATTTGAACTATATAGTCGGGTATACCGGACTTTCCTGTCATCGGTTCTACCCAGTCTAAGAGAAGGGCTTCTCTGTATTCAAAACCATAGAGAATGCAAGAGAATTCAGTTCAGTATATTTCCAACAAATAAGATCTATTCACAGATAATAAAGGAAAGGGATTTACATTGTTCGGACTATAATTCTCATCCTTGTTGCTATATTTATTACATTTCCACCGTTGTACGCTCCGGCCTTCTTCGGGTGGTTGGAATGTCGAACTGAACTCTTTCCGTTTTGTTTCCATTTCCCGAAAATTCTTCTTCGTTACTCACATGTCCAGTCCATTGTATTCTCAGTATCCTTCTGTAGAACTACGTTTTTGTTGCCTTCAAGTCTCCACTCTTGAGTATATGAAAGCAATCTGTGCCATGTGTCCTTGAGGACACATGGCACAGTGGATAAAGATGTTAGTTATATCCAGTGACAGGACCCAAAGAGTGTGATTTCAATACCTAGTTAAGACGGTGGAGAAGTTGGAGAGAGGAATAAATAGGAGATAATTGATAGCTGACATCCATTAGACATGGCACGTGGAACTAGAACAGTCTATAACAACGAGCGAAATAAAGGGTTCAATTCGACATTCCAACCACCTGAAGAAGGTCGGAGCGTACAACGGCTGAAACGTTGTGATAAATATGGCAACAAAGATGAGGATGATAGTCCGAACAATGAAAAAATTATGTATATGACCTCATCTCAGAATTATAGACAGATAAAGAAAAGGGATCCCTACGTCCAGAAGGGCATGCATTAAAAGACGGAGAGAGAGTTTGTGTGTGTATTCGTGCATGTGTGTGTGTGTGTGTGTTCGTGTGTGTATGTGTGTGTGTGTGTGTGTGAGAGAGAGAGAGAGGGAGGGAGAGAGAGAGATTAAGAAACATCAGGTGCTGTAAGCTTGGGTGTTGTAATTGATAATGGCTAGGAACTGTTAATCGGGAAGCCGACTTGCAATTGTCATTGTGTTCTTTATAATCACCTGACCAAATATCTTTGAGAAAGCTATGAATACAATTCTTCTCCTCCAGCTATGGGTTAATTAGTAATACTTTTATCACTAAAGCATTATTACCTACCCCCAAAATTCTTACAAGCTATAAATATTTTCTGGCTTTAAATAACCTTCAAAAGCGTTGGTAAGTCGTAGAAAATAAAATAACCAACGAATCGTTGAAGAAAAGATTATAACCATATGGTTAAAATGGATTGAGTCTTACTGGTTACCTGTGGTAGTCTAAATTAACGAGTTCTGTTAGGATTTGACTGTCTCTTAAAGATAATAGTTTATAGCTATATGGTTTTTGTTTGTTTACTTTGTTTTCGTTTACGGCATATCAAACTCAATGGGTTAATGCCAACATTTTTATTGCTGCTAATATTTTGTTTTATCAAAAATCGATTTCTGGTAATATTTTTCCTTCAAAAATGTATTGCTGGTAATATTTTCTCTTCAAAAACATTGCTGGTAATATTTTTTTTCCTCCAAAAATTCATTACTGGTAATAGTTTATTTTTTTTGTTTTTTTTTACAAAGTATTTCTGGTATTAAACTTTATTTTTACACTTTGTTGAAACTTGATTAATGCATGGAATAATAATGCAACACAAAATGTACTTAGAACCAAATGTATTGAAACAAAAAAGTGTACACAATATTTACATATAATCTTTTGGTATATTCTTGGGAAGACCGTTCCTGGAGAATGTGTTGACTTAGTCGCAGTCGGGCAGAGTCTCTGGATTGGATCTCTCGATTCCTTACCCGGTACCAACCATATTTATATGGTCGGTACTCCACTATGTAAATTAGGTGGATCCTACCACAACACACTTCCATAGTATTTTTACCCCAGTTTCGGAGGTTAACTATTTGCCCATAGCTGGGACCCTAACAGGTGCTACCACCCCGGACCAGAGTGAAGCTGGGAACACCAGCAATTAAGAGGCGGTTTCACGTTTCTCAAAACCTCCTGATCAAATGGCCTTGCTGCTGGACGTAGTTTATCGTCATACCCAGGACGTTATATCTAGTTGGATAATTATTCTTATTTTTTCTATTTTAATGGAGTCCTTAGTATGACGATAAAATACACCCGGCATAAGACCTCTGTTCAGAAAATGCTTCGAGAGTCGTGGAACCACTTCTAAATTGCTGTTGTTCCTATGTCAACCTTGACTCGGGGTGATGGTACCTGTTGGGCTGAAGCTATGGACAAATAGTGGACACACGAACAAAACTAAAACTTTATAATAAAAATACCAGTAATATATATTTTGTAATTATCAATAAAATTTTCAACAGTACTGTTGTGTCGTGGCACAATAGTAAAAATAAGAAAATCAAGTCGAAGTTGGTTTAAAGAACAAGTGTATTTAACATCACAGATAAAAAGGTAGGAAACGGGTACTACTCAGCTAGGCAGTTGTAGTACTGTCGCTGCTTACACCGGGTAGGTATTACTGGCACTATGCATAATGAGAACCGGTGTAATTCCTTTGTGTTAGAGGCCGGTGCAACAAATACATATTTACATATTTCGGACTATTGTCCTTATCTTTGTCGCCATATTTATCACAACGTTTTGGCCGTTGTACGCTCCGGCCTTCTTCAGGTGGTTGGAATGTCCTCAAGGACACATGGCACAGTGGATAAAGGTGTTGGTTAGATCCAGTGACATAAACCAAAGAGTGTGAGTTCAGTAGCCGGCTAAGGCAGTGGAGAACTTTCAGAGGGAATATTAACAGGAGATAACTGATAACTGACATCCATCAAACATGGCACGTGGAACTAGAACAGTCTACCCCAGTGAGCGAAATAAAGGCTTCGATTCGACATTCCAACCACCTGAAGAAATTCGGAGCGTATAACGGCCGAAACGCTTTTATAAATATGGCGACAAAGATGAGGACAATAGTCCGAATAATGCAAACAATGTACATAATACTCATATCAGTAATATAGACAAATACATATTTATATGAAAACTATCAACAATACATTTTTAAAGCAAAATGACCAACAATACATTTTATCTGTAGTTGAAGGCGTACATTTGCAATCCAAATATATTTAGTTGAAGCTATAAAATTGTGTTCGACATATTTACAATTCGGTATTAAATAACCCATAGAGATGTTGATATGCCGCTAAACAAAATCAACCAAACAACCACCATGAAACAATTCCTTAATGACATTAATTCATATAATATCTTAGAATTTCTTAAAGAAAACAAACTGTATTCAAAAATATAACTTGAACAAAACTGCAACATAAAACACAAATATAACCACCACTAGTAATTATGTCCATACAAACTTGTATATGCAGAAAAGCTGAGTACCATCTACCATTCTAGAGTCAAAGCTATGGAAATTAGTGTACCCCCAAACTAGGATCAAAACACGAAAATAAAATAATATATTATAAAAATTACCAGCAATAAAGTTTTCATATTAATAAGAAATAAAATATAAAATCAACAGCAATACATTTTTGTAAGAAAAGCTGAGAAGAAAATAAAATTTCGGTATAAATGACCCATAAAGGAATTGATATGCCTTTAAACAAACAAACCAAACTAAACCAGACTAGACTATTATCTCAATATATATATATATATATATATATATATGCCTCTCTTATTTTTGGCTTTCATTCTCTCATACTAATTTTCTGTCTATTTTTCTCCCTTTTTCATGACTTTTTTTCAAGAATTCTCATGAGATTGGGAACTTGCACTTTTTTCTGTTTGGATTTTTGCTTTTTTCAAAAATTTTGAACATGAAGTTATTTCATTATTTTTGATCAACTGTTCTTCTCTCTGTTCACCCTCTACCTTTCATATTTTTTGTTTTCGTTTATTTTACCTTGTTCATTTTTTTTAAAAAAATTATGTACTTACATAATCTTTTTTTTTTTTTTTTTTGGTGCGCCTCCATTTTTAATTTGATCTTCCTTCCGTACTTCCGATCACGCTGTCCTCAGCGCCTTCCTCGTCACTTCATTCTCCTCCTTTTACTCCTTCTCATTTTCTTTCATGTTTCTTTTGCTCATTAACAATTTTTCCTGATTATTATTATTATTATTATTATTATTATTATTATTATTATTATTATTATATACATATATGCCTCTTTGCCCTTGCTCATGTTTTAATTTGAGTTTCCTTCCGCTCTTTCTGCGAAATGTTCTTTGCAACTTCTTCCTTTCCATTCTCTTTCATTCTTTCCTCTATTATTCATTCCAATTGCCTTTGTTCAATTCACTTTCGTTCTTTTTTCTTTCTTTTTTGTTTTGTTGTTTTTTTATTTACCCATGTTTCTTTATCTTTCTTTCCTAGGAATTCCACATGTTTTTTTTTATCGTTTTTTCTTTCTCATATTTTCTTTCTTACTCATTATTTTCTTTTTTTTTTTATTATTATTCATTTTTCTTTCTTTCTAATTATTTATTCATGATTTATTTCTTTATCGTTATTTTTTATATTTTCTTTATGTCTTTTTTATATTCCTAAGTTTACGTTCTCTCTCCCTCTCTTTCATTCTTTCTTTATTTAATTCTCTTTATTTTCTTTCGTTTTTTGTATTGCCTTTTCGTTATCCACTCCTATTTTCTTTCTCTCTTTCTCTCTTTCTTTCTTTTTACTTTCTTTCTTTCTTTCTTTCTTTCTTTCTTTCTTTCTTTCTTTCTTTCTTTTGTTTCTTATTATTTTATATTTTTTTCCTTTTTTATTTCTTTATTTGGCATCTTTTTTTTTTTTCTTTCATTTTCGGTATTTTCTCATGTTTTCTTTTATCCGTTATTTTCATCATTTATATTATTCTTTCATGTTTCTTTCTGTCTTTTTCTTTTTTTTTCCCGTTCCTTGTTTTTCTTTTGTTCACGTTTTCCTTCCCTTCCTTCCTTCTTTCTTTCTTTCCGCTTTTCTTTTATTCTTTTATTCTTTCTTTCTTTCTTTCTTTCTTTCTTTCTTTTTTTGTGTCCTTCTGCTTCTCTTTCTTTTTATTTTCTTTTTCATTCATTCATTCATTCATTCATCCGTTCTTTTTTTTCTTTCTTTCGTTTCTTTCTTTCTTTTTTCGTTCTTTCTTTCTTTTTTCTTTTCTTTCTTTCTTTCGTTCTTTTTTCTTTCTTTCTTTCTTTCTTTTCTTTCTTTCTTTCTTTCTTTCTTTTTTCTTTCTTTCTTTCTTTGTGTCCTTCTGCTTCTCTTTCTTTTTATTTTCTTTTTCATTCATTCATTCATTCATCCGTTCTTTTTTCTCTTTCTTTCGTTCTTTCTTTCTTTCTTTCTTTCTTTTTTTCTTTCTTTCTTTCTTTCGTTCTTTCTTTCGTTCTTTCTTTCTTTCTTTCTTTCTTTTTTTCTTTCTTTCTTTCTTTCTTTCTTTCTTTCTTTGTGTCCTTCTGCTTCTCTTTATTTCTTTCTTCAATTCTTCTTTTTATTTCTTTTCTTTTCTTTCTTTTCCCATTGTTTTTTTTCTATTATTTTTTTTACCAGTTGTTCATTTCTCTGCTTTTCTTTATTTATTTTTTTCTATTTCTCCCTTCCTCTGTCTTTCATTTTCTTCCTTTTCCTCTTTCTTTCTACCTTCCTTACACCTCCATTTCTTTCTCTTTTCCTTCCCTCCACTTCGTTTTTTTATTTATTTATTTATTTTATTTCCTCTCTTCCAGGGCAGAATTTTCTTAAAGCAGCCGACAACAACTCATTCCAATGACTCACTCTTAGCTCCTTTGTCTCCGCCGTACAAACCGACGGACCAAACCATCTATTTGCGGAGGATTTCACTTGTTGACCTTGTAATTTCATGTTTGGTGTCACCGGAGTTTACTTTTGGACTTCTTCCCATTTCCTTACCTGTACGCTTCGAGACCCAGACTGCCCCGAACTGACACTACCACTACCAAGATTCCGACGACTCTCATAACTAATAGTCACCATATTTTTATGAAACACCACCACTACAGCCACCACCATCACCGCATGAGAAATATAGCTCAATGATTCGAAGTTAGGATGGTAGGTCGTGAGATCTGAGGTTCTGTCAACCGTAGACCAAACTGGCGTCTACATATGCTGGCCGCAGCGAAAACAGTTGTGTAAAAGGCGCCAGCAGTAAGCATTTGACCGCGCAGTTTGAATGTTAAATTTCATTGTCCTCATGAAAAATTACCCAAACACACACTTATTAATTTGAACACTTAACGCCTAATATTTCAAGAAAAAAAAAGCAAGTATTTGATGTATGTATGCATGCGTATTCTAAAAAATTAAGATATAAAATAAATCGCCTTCTACCAGACTTGGTCAAATCAAAATCTTACAGAAGTATGAGGCTCAAAATACCTCTCCCTTGGTAGGTGGCTCGGGTAATTACCTGGCGCCTGAGGCGTCTCCAGAAGGGGGAGTGACGAATGTGCTGGAATATTTTTGGCGGTTCGTCTTATGTAGGCGTGGAACCCATATATTAACCTTTTAGTATCCATTGTTCTCTTTCTTTTTATGTCCTACATCTCTTCAGGACATGGGCGATCGTGACTCTCCACAATATCCTATTCCTTGTAGGCTACAGCAACTCGTTCCTTTGCCAAGCCTCCTATCAACTCCGTTTCTTCATTCATTTACATAAGATCATCAGCCATTCCCTGTCACTTTTACCTTCGATAGGTCTTGTAAGTGTTAACTTTGCCAAGCCTTATTTTCTCATTTTTTGTCCAGTACATTTCAGCCGTCTCTTTCTGATTCTGAATATAAGTGTTCTTTTCCTTTCTCTTTTTCTTAATACTTCGTTGCTTAGGCAACTTGGAATTCTCAGCATTTGCCCATGAGGGGGGACATATATTAAGACATTTTTTCCGATACTAGATGTACTTATATATCGTATTAAAATGCGCGTCTCTGATATCAAAACATAGGTCTTAAAATGTGTCCCACTAATGGAAATATATCCACTAGAAAGTTAAATACGAATTTGTGCCGCATTTCTAATAAAATTTAAACAAATATTTGATTTGCCAAGAAAAAATACAAAATTAATATGGCTCTACAGAAGGATGCTGAGAATTCCATGGATTGAACATGTGAGTATCGAGAAAGTTTTAGCGAAATTGAAAAGAAAGAAAACAGTTACACTTTGACTCAAAAGAGACAACATTTCTAGTGTACATGATGAGGAAAAATGACTTGAAGAATATGACACACACATGACATAGTGAAGGCAATATAAAGAGATATAAACAGCGAATAACCTTTAAAACGAGCCTGCACTATTGGTTTGTAGAACAGAGATTAGGAGAGGTAGCAAAAAGACAAATCTTATTAAGAGCCTCAAAGAACAGGAAGTTGTGGAGAGTCATCATCGCCCACATCTTGAAGGATCACGGCACACAGAAGAAAAACCAAGAACTAAAGCGTTAGTCTATTGTTGTCTGAAGTTTCTAATGGTTCTGTCTGGCAATTTTGCAATTTCTAGAATATATTGTGAGGAAAGAGGGGTTAGAAAATCTAATACCCACAGGACGTTCTGAAATAAAAGGGGTGGCAGGATTAAGCAAAGACCAATCTAATGTGTTTGTGAGATTGGATGACTGAATTGGGACAAAGAGGGAAGATAAAAGGTTAAGCGTTGCTTAGAGTTGCAATGGAAGGGAACTCGTAAAATCCATGGCCGCCCACGTCCTGAATGAAGACGCCACATAAAATAAAAAAGGCCCCCATAAAAGAACTATCTTTTTTCTTTTTCTTTTTCTTCTTCTTCTTCTTCTTCTTATTCTTTGTGCTGTGTCTTTTCAAGACATTGGTGATCATGGTTTTCCACAACTTCCTTTCTTTTGTAGCTCTTAGTTTTTATTTCCTAAACCATTTCCATTTACTCAAACAGGCTAAGTGGGTTATGCGTTGTTTTCTTTGTCTCTCTGGTTTTCATTCTCTCCTGTGAGTATCAAATTTTCCAAGCCCTCTTTTCTTCCCTATGTGCCCTATACATTCCAACTGTCTCTTCCTGAAGTTAAGTTTAAATATCCTTTTTATTTCCATTTTCTCTTCGTCGTTGCTCACATGTTTAGTCAATGTTTTGAAGGGCATCATTCTCTAGAACTTCATTTCTGTCGCTTAGTGGAGTAATGGATAGAGGCTCGGCTTGAGGAATCGGAGAACCGTGTTCGAATTCCAGTAGAATCCTTTACATTCACTTACGTGCTTGGGGAAGGTCTGAATCCTCTTCTTCTCCACCCCCTCACCCGAGATATGATTAAATAGCAGGACAGACCGGGTTCTATAGCCTCGGATACCAACTGGTGTACCACAGAAATAAATGACAAACTACTGCGGGAAAAAAAAATCTGCCTCGTCAGTCATGTTTCGAAAGATACATGATCGTCTAAGCGTGCATCACGTATAACACATAACTGACTGATAGGAGGACTGATATTACGTAAGAGTTCAGAACTCTTTTCTTTGCTTCTAAAGAATTTTTTTTCTGTTTTTTAATACATTGCTTAACCTTTGGAAATCCATCTTTCGCTATCCCAATGCTCCTTCGGATTTCAGTGTCGAATTTTCCGTCTTCTGTTAAAACAATTCCCAGATATTTATATCTTTGCACCTTTATTTATTTTTGCTTTTGGTATCTCCAATTTATTAATTTGTAGATAGGGTTTCTAATTCTCCCAGAATCAAATCACTG
This sequence comes from Acanthosepion pharaonis, assembly GCA_903632075.3. NCBI lineage: Eukaryota > Metazoa > Mollusca > Cephalopoda > Sepiida > Sepiidae > Acanthosepion > Acanthosepion pharaonis. The sequence goes on from CAHIKZ030003940.1 coordinate 244,582, forward strand.
TTTATTTTGAGAAGTCACATCCTTGTTTGCACCTTTTTCTATTCTTTGTATATTTACTGATTTTCATTTTCTGTCCAGGCGGTTTTCTGCCAGTGCAGGTTCTGGAATATTCAAATATTCTTCTAAAAATATGTCAAAGGTACCAAGCAGTTTTAAGAATTCTTTGTGACGTACTTAATGAAACGTATTAAGAAACTTATTTTAACGGTGTAAAACTCTGCTGAATTTGGAAAATTGAATGAAGAATCACTGACTAAAATTAATAATAAACATTAACGAGAAAATTCAGAAAACATTGACATACAGAAAGAAAAGTAGAATACACCAGTGAAAATATTATTACGGAAGATTACACTTGACGAGGGGAGGCACAGTGGAGTAATGGATAGCGGTTTGAGTTATCGGAGAGCTAAGTTCGAATTCCAGCCAAATCCATTACATTCACTTACGTGCTAATACCCTTGGGAAAGGTATGAATCTTCTTCTTCTAACCCCTCAGCTATGGGTAAATAGCATGACAGACCGGGTTCTATAGCCTTGGATGACAACTGATCTACTGGAGAAAGTGTTGTGGAGTGATTTCGCAGTGTAGGCTTGTATTTGTACTAAATCGGTCCTAAAATAGGTTCGACGTACAAAACGTCAGGAACTTGATATAATAGGTATTACGCAGAGTAATCTTGTTGTGGTCGCTGATACTTTCGTATTCGACTAACTGTCGTCCGACATCGACCGACTCTCGTTTCTCTTACTACTCCTACTTATATTAGGTGGGAGAGTCTATTAACTATAGAATAGATGTGTTTCGCCATAACTGAAAGAAAAAAAATCTGCTTCGTCAGTCCTGTAGCGAAAGATATATGATTGCCTAAGCATATATCTCTCATGGCACATATCTGACTAACTGACACTTGTCGAAAGGAAAATATAAGGGTACCTCTCCAAAATTTAAGGAGGGCGAATATTCTGGCCGGTAAATGTAATTAAAATAAAAATACCGTTTAATTACATAAAGAGAGCATCTACTCAAATAAGTGTATCCATCTAAAATAACGTTTAAGCAAAACAAATTAAAATATGCCGGATTTAATCTTTTTCATAAAATAAAAATGTCTTTCTTTACAAAAACAGAGCAGGTATGGATGCTTCGAGAAGCGACAGAGAATGTAAATTCAAAAACAATATTTGTGGCTTTGTTTAACTGGCAGTCTGACGTGGCAGAACGGTTAAGCACACCAGATATTTTGGCGGTTCCCCATAGGGGATGCAGGTTCGAATACTAGATGAAAATGTATATTTTCTGACAAGATTTCCCGAATATTTTGACCTGTATATGTAATTAAAATAAAAATACTATTTAATTAAATCAACAGAGCATTTAATCAAATAAGAGTAGCCATCTAGAATAACGTTTGAGTAAAACAAATTAAAATATATCGGATTTAATTCATTTCTTATTCAACAATCACTATTTTTTGTGGATACATCTATTTGAGTTGCTGTCCTTGTTTTCTTTTCTTTGTTTTCTTTTTTTTTTGTTCAACAATTAAATTAATAACAATAGGCCTAGATTGAAAAGTTTTACTAAAAGAATTGCCTCCGACAGAAATCGAACGTGCTTAATTTCATGCGGTCTATGCACCAAGTAGAAAAGTAATATTTATTTTTAAAGATATAAAAATGTGGCAAAAAGCCAAAAGAGAGTGTAAGGGAAGGCTTGTTTTCAATCTGACCACTCTTAAACTTTGCTAACTACAATAATTCTTACGCCAAAACAACACATTCTTACTACAGTCACCAAAATACCTCAAGTCTTTATGAAGTTCTAAATAGTTCCCATGTACAATTTGTCTGGGGGTGGGAATAAAAAGGAGGAACGTTCATTAGAATAATTACCATGAAAATATTTATGGAACAGACAGACAGAAACCACGTCACGACGGTGGGAAATGAGCGAAGTCATAATCGATTACATTACAGAACCTTCTTTGGATTTTATCGAGAATCTCAAAATATATAGCAGGATCACCAGACCAGAGACGGCAGTAATATTAAATGCACGTAAGAATAGTAGATTTATAAATACGTAAAAAAGATTCTGACGAGAAGAAATGCCCCGTTCGTGACAGTGAACCACCTTTTCGAACAGCAGACCTCACAATTGATTCAATATAATCACTCCACTTCATATAAGCGGAAAATTATTATTATTATTATTATTATTATTATTATTATTATTATTATTATTATTTCCTTTGATTTCTGATGTGTACTCATTTCTTTCCGGGTCCCGCCCAAGGACCTAAGGTTAGAGATGGCATCATGACATTTTCCACTGTGAAAAGAAACCAACATATTTACATAGATAAAGCCCTTCGTAAAGTGTGGGCTGTACCTGTGAGAACAATTTTTTTTTATTTCTTTAAGGCATGGGCTTCCAGGAATCTCTTAAATTAGTCTACTGGAATCTTTTCCAACCAATCCGAGGGCTCCAACTACAACGGGAATTGTTGATCTTTCCATGTGCCATATTTTTGAGATTTCGATTTCAAAGTCCTTGTATTTTGACAGCTTTTTGGAGATCTTCAAAGATAAATTGCAGTCCGCACTTTTTTTGCTTGCGATCTCTAATAACAATGTCTGGTCGGATAGCTTTGATTGTTCTGTCAGTGTATTGTGTAGTCCCATAAAATTGTAACAGGTCCTATCTCCGTAACCTGGTCTGGATGGTGTTCATACCACTTTCTTTCAGTTTCTTTCCCATAGAAGTTGCAGATTTTCCAATGCAGATATTGGCCAACTCTGTCATGCCGGGTTTTATATTCAGTGGGTGCCAATACCGTGCAACCTGATACAAGATCATCGATTGTTTCTGGGTAATTATCATAGAACCTGCATTTTGGGCTAAAACTATATTTTAGTATATGTACTTGATATTTTCTAGTTAACATGCTGATTCTGTGCAGCAAGGATAAAACCTTCCGTTTCAGCTTTTAACCCTGCACTACGTAGCCACTAGTGGGTAAGGGGCTTGTCTACATCAGCTTGTTTGATACGGGCCATGAAGCGGTTCATCTTGCAATTGTTTCTGTATTTTGTCGGTTGCATTTGTTTTTGCTTTCTTTTTTTATGTATTTTACAGGTTCAATCGGTGTATTGTGCTTTATTTGTATTTCTGCATCCATTTCTGCATTTATTATTATTATTATTATTATTATTATTATTATTATTATTATTATTCATATATACATATTTTATATTTTGTATACACTTTAAAGTATCGTTTCCAGTGTTAAAATATATTTAATTTAATGTGGTTTGATTGTTTCTTTTCTAATAATATACTTGAAGCTACGATTCATTTTGCTTAAAATCAAACACACAGATGAGATAACTAGCCCCCAGAAAAAAAATTACAAATCAATAAACAATTTATACTAAACAAAGACTGTACAAATATATGCATAGCCACAACTAATTAGATTTAACAGTTAAATAATTCAATTATAAATGCAAAATACAAAAAATAAAAATATAATCATTGGTAAGAAATGAGTTAAAAGTTAACAAAAATAACTATTCTGTTGTTAAAAAATAACCAAATACTGTCCCAGAATTATTTCTATAGTTTTCAGAATAATTTAAAATATAACCGTTCCTTCCCATCTAAAAACGGTTAGAATAGCACAATAAATCGGAAATACCTTACCTTCTACACAAAATATCTCAGTGATGAACATATATGAATAGATGTGATACCAACCTGCACATGGCCTATGGATTGCGTTCAAGCACTATAAAAAGCTATTGTCACTCCGTGTTGACCACAGATACTTCTCAAATATATATATATATATATATATATATATATATATAGATAGATAGATAGATAGATAATATTAGTGGTAAATATACATACATATGCAAAATATATAAATACCCATACATGTATTTATGCATTAGACATCCGACAACATTCATTCTTTTCTCTTATTTAAACCCCTTCCACCCACCTCTCCTAAAATTCTCTCTGTTAAGGTTTAATCTCCCTCCTCCTCATACTTACACTCACTCTAAATTCTGCTTTTTATTTCCGGAGTTGTTTTTTTCTGTTTTCTTTTTTGAATTTGTAGGTCTGATGAATTGGATCGTATTTACGATTCAATGGAATAAATTATGACCATGGAATATTAGTGTTTAAGCCTTTTTATTATATATATATATATATATATATATGTGTGTGTGTGTGTGTGCACACACATACATATATATATATATATATATATATATATATATATATATATATATATATATATATATATATATAACGTGTGTGCATGTGCACATACATACAAGGGTCCATGGGTAAATTGTCATCTCTTTAATTACGCGCATGTATGTTGCTTGTTTCTGATCTTAGTCCTCGTCTGTGAGAAAAAGAGCACCATGACGCAATTCATTCCAACAGAAATTTGGAAATGACATGCTGTAATGCTTGGCTTTGGTGCCGGAACCTCCAATACGAACATTCCATAGCGTGTGAATGTCAATCTGATGAGAGTGCAGAGAATTCAAAAAGAATTGGATGAGTCTAATTGTTATTACGATGGTTTTTGCAGTGATCATTATTGATGTTATGCCTTCATTCATCTTAGCACAGGGGCCTCAAACTCAGCATGGAGGCCTACCTCAAGTACGTTGAGGAGGCAGTTCTGCCCTAGATCAAGGATATGGCTACTGAAACGCCCAACGACTGGCAAAAGGACTCTGCACCATCCTACACAAGCAGGAGAACCCAGTCATGGCTGTCAGATAATTTCTGCGACTACATCACCCTTACATCTGACCACCTAACTCCCCAGCTTGCAACCCGCTGGATTATTATGTGCGGGGGTGCAGCTGAGCGAGGGACCAACAAAATTCTTTCTAACACCAAAGATGAACTAAAGGCAAGGGTTATGGCAGCATTCACCAACTTAAACCCAGAGATGACACAGAAGAGTTGCAGGAGATTCCAAAATCGTCTGGACGCCGTGGTTAAAGCCAATGGCGATTTTTTTTTGACTAAATTTTCTCTTTAGTATTTCAAGTTATTTTTGTGTAATTTTGGTAAATATATCTGTTAAAATGAAATGACCGTTTTATTTTCATTTTGCGTAATTTACAAGACAATTTATCCAGCGCACCCTGTGTGGGGGGGGGAGGTGTTTATATAGAACTTTGTTTAATTGGGTTCATAATATAAGTGGATGTTTTACGTGTTTAAACGAATTTGCATAACTGCGGACAATTTTCTTTAAAACTTGATTCTATTCTTGTATAATTGAGCCTAATAAGCAGCACTTTCCCGTTACTGAGGCGGTGCAAGAATTACCCACGAAACGTTTCAAAATGAGTTTCTTAACACTAGTCTGCAGGT
>CAHIKZ030003940.1:255000-267500 GCA_903632075.3 Acanthosepion pharaonis
ATCCGCAATCCACCTTGCCAAGTACGCCACCTATGTCATACTCTGCTTTCCCCTGTCTCTTTTCCCCTTTATTCGTCCCGTGAGTATCAGATTCTCCAGGCCCTCCTTCCTCATCACGTATCCCAGAAATTTAATCTACCTCTTCCTAATGTTAGACATAAGTTTCCTCCTTGTTTGCATTCTCTCCAAGACCTCATCGTTGGTCACATGCTCGACCAATAATAAGCCGAATTTACTGAAAAAAAGAAAGAGGGAATAAAATAAATTAATGCATATTTGCTATCTGTCACGTTTTCTATATTTATCTCTCAGCTAGCTAATGTCTGCCATCGTCTGCCTGACGGTGTATCTCTCTGCTTTGTCTCTATCTCTCACTTTCCCATTCTCTCGCTTTCTCTTCTCGTAAATGCAAGTCGATATAGAAACTTCATCAATAATCAAATTGAAATCTTTTGTAAGTATTGCTCATGTAAATACGAATACAGATGAAACTCAGCAAAAAAAGTAGATCGATAGATATTTATTGACAGAAATGTAAAAAGAAAATATCAACCAGATGGAATAATATATCAAGACAAACTATACACAGTTCCTACTTTCCGTTATATTTACGACTAGCAGCATGTCCTGGCGTTGCCCGGGCTTGATTCAAAAATCGTACGACTAATACAGCAATCGCTATCACTTGACTTAAAATATTTTTGCTCTTCCTTGCCTTTAAAGGAGTGCCCTTTGCCGTGCTGATGTTGCTACATACCTTACTTCTTGCCTATCTCGCACTGCGAATTTTTTCCTAAGCTCTATGCTAAACATTAAATCTGTTACCAAAAAAGAACTAAACAAAATGAACACAAAACGATCAGCTTTAAAAATGGACTGGTAACTGGAAAAAACCGAATGAAAAAGGAATGTTAACAACAAATACTTTTTCACACCCAACCCAGTTCTGCGAATGAGCCAATTGGCGTAAAGTGACATGCAGATTTAAATTTTTACTACTTGTGACGAATGCAGCTATCGATTTTTTTTTTGCATGCTAGCTTGCTAGTTAACATTCGTGTCAGTCAGCTGTTGGCTCTCACGCTGGTCAATAGAATCTTCCTGCCTACTCGTGGCAGCCAGCTATTGGCTCTCAGAAAATGGCCGCAAACTACATGAAAACTGGCGTAGAAGCATGAATCGATTATTTCCATTATCGATGGGAGTTGGAAAATGCAACGTCGATCATGGCCTTTCCGTTAACTTGGAGGATGTGCATGTAAATTTTAGGGCAAATCCGTCGAAAATTGCGGCCGTGCATTCGTTACACACACACACACACACACATATATATCCTACCTTTTATAGATAGAGATCTCAGCACTAAATGAATTCATTTTTTATCAAACAGGGCGATTTCTGTATCTCACTCGATAAACGAATAACTATTATTATTACAAGATTTCTTTTTATAATCCTGTTTCGTTCAATCATGTAAATGAATTCATCTCATGGTCTTATGGCTAACCTTGATAATGAAATGGTTTTATTCCTAGATAAAGTTCTCATTAATATGTGAGCATAATAAAGGGTGTTTCATTAAGACGGATTATATATAAGGGTGTTTCATTAAGGCGGATAAAAGTCAGCAGTAAATAAATCAGTGTTATTGGTGAACATTTATTTATCTATCTGTTGGATCATTTTATGTAAGTCATGCAATTATGTGTGAAAAATAATATCGCTCAAATATCCGCCAAGTCCGAAAGAAAGTGAAAAATATATCATTAGACGCTTAAAGTTAATTCACATTTAAATCGGTTCAAGTTATTGGAACGCCCTTTATTTACCGACACGTTTCCTGACCAGTGCGAGAGTAACTATTACCTCTGATTTTGTTGTGGACACCATGCTCGAAATTCTCTCATTTTCTGTTTCTAAACTTTTATTTTGAGAGTGTTTTTTTCTTTCTGTTGCTTTTATTGTTCTGTTTCTTTCATTTTGAACAGATTATGTCGATGAGCAGAAAAATGTTTTCCTTCTTGTTATTCACTCTTGTTGCCTTAATGTCTTTGTCATATTGTATTGTCATGTTCTAGAATATATTTGATTCATCGTTTTCTGTTACGATTTATGGCTCCTGATAGTCGCATCTGCAAATCGACTTTCGTATATTAATGCTTACAGAGAGTCCAATGGTTCTTACAAAGTGTCATGTTGCTGCTGTATGTTCTCTAACACTTAGCTGTTTCCGCCGAGTCCGGATGATCATATCTCAAGTCCTACCTACAGCTTAGAGACAAAACACTTTCCTCAGCACCTGAGAAGTTACATGCAGTTGCAAGTTGCACCCCTATTGATTTCTTGTATACCCAAGACGTCCTGCAAAACAGTAATATTCTTGGAAATCGTCCCGACTGTAGCAACAGCTAAAAGAAACAACTTGAGATGCAGGTTGGTATATTTCTCCAATTGTCCTGGCACGTCTTGGTACCTCTATATGGAATATACCATATATATATATATATATATATATATATATATATATATATATATATATATATATATTATAAATTGATTTATTTAAAATATGTTTTTTTTGCTACACAGTTCTAACCATGTTTCAAAAATGGAAGCTAAACCTACGAATTTAATTTTGTAATTAAATTAAAGACATTATTTCCATTTCATCCTCAAGCGAATTTTTAGAATTATTAGAATGGTTAGAACTCTGTAGCGAAAAAACAACATTTTAAATAAATCAATTTATAATATTAATGCTCTGTAAATTTACATTGAACACTATTTTGTAAAAATATCTATAAGAACATCGGATTATATATCTTTACTATTTCTTTTATTTATATATATATATATATATATATATATATATATATATATATATATATATATATATAGTCTGTATTTAGGCAACATTTTTCCATTCATACATGTTTCATTAAATAATATAGACAAGTGTTGTCTATTTATTTTATGTAAATTCTTTTCATAATGTCTGATAAGCTTAATAACATTATCATTAAACGAAGAAAGAAAATCACAATATGAATACATATTTTTAATCCAATCTAAGCTTTCGGTTTACATAAGCCATTATCAAAGATGACAGTCCTTAACAGCAACAAACAGGACAGACGTTATGAAAAGAATTTACATAAAATAGACAACACTTGTCTATATTATTTAATGAAACATGTATGAATGAATAAATGCTGCCTAAATTCACACAATTTAAATTACATGATCCAGCAGCCCACACTACTATCAATACTTGGAATTATAAATGTACCCTTGTGAAAAGGCAAATTGAAATAGCCAGGAAAAATTTTACAACCTTAGCAGCAACAAACAGGACATGTACAGTAATTGTCATCTTTTTATATATATATATATATATATATATATATATATATATACACCATATATATATATATATATATATATATACATATATATATATATATATATATATATATATATATATATATATATATATATATATATATATATATATATATCCATCAGGATCCATCAGGATCTAAATTATGGTTGCTCATGTGCAGTCAGTTATGTGCCCTGCGTGATACATGCTTAGGCGATCATGTACCTTTCGATACATGACTGACTAGAAAGATTTTTTTTTATGCGTAGTAGATTGCCATTTCTTTCTGCGGTAAACCAGTTACCATCCAAGGAAACCCTGTCTGTCCTGCTATTTACCCAGAGCCTTAGAAGAAGAGGATTCATACCTTTCCCAAAGATATTAGCACGTAAGTAAATGTAATGTATTCGACTGGAATTCTAACTCAGCTCTCAATCCGAGCCACGAGCCATTACTCCACCTTTCCTTCTACACCACTGTATGATATTAGGGCGATTACTCTCCAAGCGCTTGTCTGTCAAGATGGTTGTATCCAACATGAGATTATTATTATTATTATTATTATTAGTGAATTGGAAGCTTTTCCAATCAATCCGTCGGATCCAACTACAACTATAACTAAAATTGTTGATGTCCTCATGTGTCACATTTTTGAGATTTCGATTTTAAGGACCTTGTATTTTGATAGTTTTCTGAAGATCTTCAAACATACATTGTAATCTGCAGTCTGCCTGGGAATAAGAAGGCACGTTTTGTCTTTGCAGTCTTTGATCACATTATTATTATTGTTATTATTATTACTACTACTGGTACAACAACAACTACTACTACTAATTGATAGAGCAGCACGTCAATAAAGTGAATCTGGCCTACAAATGCTGAAAGCCCTACGTGCCGATTATGACATCGCCTTAGCTATTTCTTTCTTCCAAGTGAGAAAATAAACCTACCGGCTTGATACTTGATCATGATCTCCCCAACTGCAATACATCATGAAAAGATTTGATCAGTGCGTTCAACAACCCTTGGGTGGCCTCTTTCCTTGGTAGAAATTTATATATGTGATATGGTTTTGGAGGTAAATTAGCCATGAATGATTCCACGGGAATTTACGACAAATACTCCAAAACGTGCTGACCGTGTTCGGAAATTAAAATATTGCTATTGCTACAGAAAGTAATGTAGATATTCAGAAAAATAATCCTTCATAATAGATGTGGCGAAAGCTTTTCGGATCCTTAGATCATTCGGACAGTCTCTATAACAAAAAAAAAAAAAACAACTTGATCGCAATGCCCTATCAGCCGTCCTCCTTGAAACCTGTGTGTAAATATATATATATATATATATATATATATATATATAAAGATATTTTTGTAGGTACAAAATTTAATGATCGAAATAAAAGTGTAAAATTTAATATTACAAGACATATTAAAAATAATATTAAATAATAAAAAAAAAACAAAAAACTCAACAACAAAGGGGGGTGGGAAACATGACAGTTTCGCTCCGCTCATCGAACTTCACGGGAGATTCAAAATTAAAATTACCTTTCTCTGTTTTTTGAATCTTTTTTTTTCTCTATTGTTTTAAATCTTTTGTAATATTAAATTGTTTTAATACTTTAATTTCGGATATTTCGATATATATATACTTTTATAAATTTTGGGGGCAAGTTCCTCAAAAATAAACAAGGAAAAAAGTACATATAAACATATGTTCGAAAATTGTTCGTTTAAATTTAACGAAAGTTTATTGTAGATGGCGCTGTTTAGACTAGGTTAAATTTCACATTCGTGTACACTTGTGGCTAATTTGTCTTTCGTGTAGTAGTGAGGTGTGTTCCGTTTAACAATGGTAGAATATTCATATCGTGAGCAGGCGAATATGATTTTTGTATACAGCCGCGAGAATGGTAATGGACGCGAGGTGGCACTACAGTATCAGATTGCTTTTCCATACTTTGCTGCTGTTTATCATCGTGTTGCTGAGAAAGGATTCTTAGCACCCCAAACTGTGGATCGAGGAAAATATATATATACCCATCCTTTACTGTTGATATTTCGTTTTTGTCTGTTTAGAACGGAATTAAATTATATATATATATATATATATATATATATATATATATATATATAATTAATTATAGCACGTTAATTAGTTATTTTACTTACTCGTATCGTTTTTTTTTCTTTGAACTCTGAACTTAAATGTTAGACGATTGTCTCCAGCTGACGTACATGTTCTTTGTTTCTTTCTTTATTTGTACTTTTTTCCTTTTGGTATTGGTTTGTTTATTTACAAATCAAGGCACCTAAGGTTTTCGGATGAGTATAATTTCTTATATTTAAATTATTATTTATATATATATATATATATATATATATTTATATATATATATATATATATATATGACAATTGGACTCGCAAGTCATTGATAGTGAGTATGACACCCGTAAATACATGTTATTCGTAGTTTCAAAGAGATACTAAGCTCAGATAAGCCTACTAAACTTTTTCAAATTAAGTTTTATATATATATATATATATATATATATATATATATATATATATATATATCAATTGGAAAAAAAAGTTTACTAGGCTTATCTGAGCTTAGTATCTAATTGAATATATATATATATATATATATATATATATATATATATATATATATATATATATATATATATATAGAAAAGAACAGTAAGATATAAAATCCGGTGTTCTTATAGATATTTTTATTTTTTTACAAAAATAGTGCTCAATGTAAATTTACAGAGCATTAATATTATAAATTAATTGATTTAAAAATATGTTTTTTTTCCGCTACACAATTTCAACTATGTTTTCAAAAATAGAAGCTAAAAATCCCGAATTTAATTTTGCAATTAAATTAAAAGCATTAGTTCATTTCATAATTTAATTGCAAAATTAAATTCGGGGTTTTCTTCTATTTTTGACTTTATGGTTGAACTGTGTAGAGAAAAAAACATATTTTAAATCATTTAATTTATAATATATATATATAGATAGATAGATATAGATATAACTCAATTGAAAAGAAGTTTAGTAGGCTTATTTGAGCTTAGTAGCTCTTGAAGCTACGAATAACATGTATTTACGGGTTTCATACTCACTATCAATGACTTGTGAGACCAACTTGCAATTTAGCTAGGACACGTTCTCACATGATATATAATTTCGCATTAAGTTTTCCTTCATTCTCAGTGTCTCGTAACTCGGTTTTTGTTTTTGTTGACAAGATTGTCATTCTGACTACGAGTCTCACTCCATCGTCCCTCTACCCCCCACACACCCTCCGAATCTTCAACCGAACACACAAACAATCATTGTCTTTCGTATTGTCGCGTTTCCTTTTTTTTTTATTCTTAGTTCTTTTCCTCTGCTGTCAGCAATTATGACTTCGTTAGTTCCAACCTTCACCTACTCCCACCCCGACGCCTACCACTTGTCTTTTACGCACCTCAACCGACCTTCAGCGTCATTGCTAGTCAACTCTATTTAACACACTTCATTATGAAGGTCTCTCACTCCCACGTAAAGATCCATGTAATCGCTTGTAAGCCACCGCATTGGCTCAGTGGTTGAGACGGTAGGAATTTGTCATCAGCGCCAAAATCTTTGCCTCTATAAACGTTTACTTGCTTTAGAAATTTATTTACACACATCCTATTTCGTTAGAATAAAATATAATACAATCCTTTTGCTCACTTATATTGTGTGGAGAAGAGGACAGATATCGAAGATGGCGTGTTTGGACATATAAACTAGAGTGGTAAAAACTCCGATAGGTAAGAGAGGCTGATAGAATGAAGTCAATATTGATAGAAAGAAAACAACTTGAGAATGATAAATATAAACAAGGCTAGATAGATAGATAGATAGATAGATAGATAGATAGATCACATTGGTCTAAAGAAAGAAAGAGTTGAAAAAGAAAGAAAAATGAAATATAGAATGCAAGGGAAAGTGGTGAATATGACTAATTTAGATAGATAGATAGATAGATAGATAGATGAAGGAAATGAGATAGATAGATAGATAGATAGATAGATAGATAGAGAGAGAGAGAGAGAGAGAGAGAGAGAAACAAGTTGTGATTAATAGAAATAAATAAAGAAACACGTTGATAAAGAAAGTTGCGATAAATATTAGGTTGGTGCAAAAATAATGTCGTTTTTTACGTTCAACTTAACGTCAAACAACGACATTACTTTTGCACCAACCTAATATAAACAAGTTAAGATAGATAAGACCAACTTGAGGTTGACAGAAAGAAGAGAAAGAAACAAACTGCCATAGAAACAAACCCGCGTAGATAGATAGATAGATAGATAGATAGATAGATAGATAGATAGATAGATGAAGAAATTATCGTCTAAATTACGCAAAAACGAAAATAACACTAACATCGCACTTTAACAGATATATTTACTAAAATTACACAAAAATATATTGAAATAGTAAAGAGTAAATTTATTGAACACAATCGCCATTGGCTTCAACCACGGTCTCCAGACGACTTCGGAAATTCCGGCGACTCTTCTGAACGGTCTCCTTATTTAAGTTGGTGAATGCTGCCATAATACTTGCCTTCAGTTCATCTTTGGTGTTACAAGGAGTTTTGTTGGTCACTCAGTCAAATGCACCCCAAACATAATAATCAAGAGGATTGCAGTCTGAGGAGTAAGAGGTGATGTGGTCGCAGATATTGTCTGACAGCCCTGACTGTGTTCTGCTGCTTTTGTGGCATGGTGCAGAGTCCTGTCGGAAGATGAATGGAGACATAATGTCGTCATCAAAAGTGATCACTTTTTAATAACTTTTAGACTCAGCCAACTCTCTTCGAATCCGTTTGACTGTCGTCAGATTGACACGCAAACATTCTGCAGTTTCCAAAATTCTGGCGGAGGGAATTGTCACATGGTGTTCTTGTTCTCACAGATAGTGCCCTACTGATCCTAGTATATTGTACAGTTGACAATATCCAAAACAATCAGAACGCATGTGTGAAATTAAAATTAAAATGGCGACAATTTACTCATCGCACCCTGTAGATATTTCGTTGTTCTATTTAGAAAGGAATTACCATTATTAGAAGTATGCATATTTGAATGTAGATAATTTTTTATGTATAGGTATATAATATAATATATATGAATAAACTGAGATAGATAGATAGATAGATAGATAGATAGATAGATAGATAGTGAGGGATAGAGATAGATAGATAGATAGATAGATAGAGAGAGAGAGAGATAGGGAGAGATAGAGATAGAGATAGAATCAAGCTGATATCGATGAGAATTAAATAAGTTGTCTTGCTGCCGTTACAGTGTAAACATGGCCGCTCCAATAGCTGTGTGCACCAAGGAACAAAGAGCAATGATGCAATGATGCAATTTCTGTGAACTACCGTTTAGAAATGTATATGAATGAATTGAGAACTTTAAAATTGGCCGGCCAGACGTGACGCACGGAGAAAGAACTGGGCAACCGTCAACCTCCACTACCAACGGGGATGATTCAGCAAGCTTGAGAAATGGTAATGGCGAATCGGCGAGTTATCATATATGAGGTAGAATGTTCTCTGCAGATTCGTATCACTGCTCTTTGTTCATCTTGATTCTTAACCACTTCACGTCAAGGTTCTATTATCGTTAACTATCCTCCTTATTCACATTATCTCCACTTTCTACCAGCTCTGATTACATTCGCAGCACACACCACATTCTCATAATTATTTTCACAGTGATTCACTACATTGGGTGACTCTTGAGTCTTGTATTAAGTGAAATTTAGTATTAAAAATGCTACCTTTTTAAAGGGACATTCTTTCAGATCGGTGGTAGACTGTTCTCGTTTTAGAGCAGTGGTTTTCAACCGTGGTATATATTGACCCTGAGGTGTCCGTGTAACATTATTGGAGATCTACACATTGAATAGCAAATTAGGGGTGCACGGTAATATTTTAAGGATTTTATATAAAGGAAGCACGTATGTTACTATTTCTATAATATAATTATTAAACTTATCTATAACTAAAAAATAAAATAAACTTTCTTTTCATCAAACGGTTATGGGGTTCCACCAGCAATTAACAAGGGTAAAATTAGTCCATAGGTTAAAAAAAACCCTTTGAGAACCAATGGTTTAGAGATATCCACTAAATATTAGCAATCGAACGAGAATATTCTTAATTAAACAAAAGGTTCAGAATTCACCGTAGGTTACTGTTGCACCGTAAAAAGATAAAGGTTGACACATATATAGAAAATAAATAGTAGCTTATTCAAGAGAATAATATGGTACACGGTTGAGAACATAGACTAATGTAATAAACAGTTAATCATTAACTCCCTAGGAATTTATCCGAGATTTCCCCACGTGGGGCTATTACGAGCGTGTACGCCCAGGAAAAAAATTCCTTGTTGACCCAGCATACACGGGGTCTAGTGGCTGTCTACCTCCGCAAACGAGACTCTACCCTTAGGCATAGCCTCATCTGAGTTCCTCTCCGCCCGAAGGCAGAGAGTCGACAAGCAGAGTAACGATTAATCGTTAACTCATAGGTATTTACGCGAGACCTCCCGACAAGGCGGTATGTGACACAAGGCCAGTTTTTAAAGTGGCGTTCTCCGATCGCCTAGGCATGGACAAAAATTCCCCGTAGATCCCTCATAGACGGACTCGGGCAGCTGTGTCTGCGCTCCAGCACCCCCCCACACACACACACACACCGCAGATGAGACTCTGCCCGTAGGCATGGCCTCGTCTGTATTCCTCTCCGCCCGAAGGTAAAGAGTCAACAATCGTTAACTCATCTTCCTCAATAAGAGAGAGTACTGTTTAACACTTTCACTGCTACTCATTTGCCTAGTGCTGCCCACATCCGGTCAGCCATTTTTAAAGAAAACGCCAAATTTCAACCTACATATTTTATTACACAGAAAACTGGCACCAGTGTGTTTTACAGCCTTCCATTTTCATGGATATACCTGGGAATGACTTACCAGACCAGTAATGGGTATACACATGATATCTTTTGAAGCATTGTCCTTTGTGATTTGACGATAGATGGCGCAACGGGACACTCATATCAGCGGCATGCAAAAAAACGTAGGTTTCCGTACTTAGCCAGCTGGAGCAAGATAAGAAAAACGAAGATCTCCCTAGTTAGCAGCGGAAGTGTTAAATAGTCTTAGACCAGTCCATCTTGTGGGGGTATTCAGCTACTCCACAACAGTTACCAGATCAATATACATGTAAGGAAGGCTGGAGAACACAACGGACGAAACGTTGTGAAAAGAACAACAAAGATGAGGACAATAGTCCGAATATAATAGTGTAAATTCTGTTATTTTGGGGTACAGATTTCTGCGTGTCTGCTTCTATGCCCACTTCACATTAGGCTTCTTCATGTCAAGGAGCAATCATCGTCTATTTTCCTTATCCCTGTTTTCCATTCTTTTAAGCTTCTCTTCCATCCATAGCACACTTTGAATCGCTCTTGTACCTTGTATGGCGTAGAGTTTGCAGAAATAAGCGTAAGGATATTTCTGCCTTGAAAAACAGCCGTCGAAATATTGGCTTTGACCACGGATTCAGTGAGAAATCTGATATTCTCAGCCTCATTTGTTAAGACCATAAAAAGTCTTATGAGCTGTTATGTAATTTCAAGCCTCCTATATGGGGATGAATGCTGGAAAATCGCCTCACAGATAAAGAATAGACTTGAAGCAACAGAAATGTGGCTCTGCAGGAGCATACTGAGAATGCCATGGACCGAACATTTAAACAAGAACGAAGTTTTAGAGAAAATGGAAACAAAAACGACACTCATATTTAACATCAGAGAGAGAGAGAGAGAGAGAGAGAGAGAGAGAGAGAGAGATTTCAAATTTCTAGAGTTCATAAAGCGGAAATAGGTCATATTGAAGGCGAGAGAAGAATAGCATATAACATATCTAGTGAGCTTGGGTAAATGGATGGCGGAAGAGGGTTTAGGTGAGATAGTAAAAAGACAAAAAATATTAAGAGCTACAAAGGGAAGGAAATTGTGGAGGATCATGATCGTCCGGAAGGAACAATGAAGACGAAGAAGCCATTATTTTTATTATTAATATTTTCGACTAATATTGATTTAGCTAATACACCTCAAAGGAATGAATGAATTTTATTTATAATCCGATATTACGTCTTATTCCTTTAAACGTTATATGCAATTACATAAACGTGTTTGATTAGAAATCTTGAGTTTTCAAACAGTCCAAATTTGCGTTAAAAATCTGGTATGTCTACACAAACCGGTTTCTCCACGAGAGGTTCGATTTATTTTATAATAGGTAAGCAGAGCTGATTAGAAAAAAATATCAAAGAACAGGTATAATTTCTGTTTTTGGTGACCATTTGTTTTAGTCATATATTTATTCTTAGATTTACATTGACCTGAACTTCTGTGAGACTTACGGTCATATAAGTTTCAAACACCGGTTTCCGTCCGATCACCGAAGTTGAACAACCTCCAGCCTAGTCAGTAACTAAAGGGGTAACCGATTAGCAATACTGGCTGCTGTTAGCTTGGGTGAGTGGGTGGTATACTGAATAAGGGTTAAGATGTGAAACCGGAGAGGCGAGTTCGGATACCACTTCACTCTGTTACATTTATTAACACAAATCCTCTTGGACGATCATGAATCGAAAAAGAGATACATTCGTCCCTACACGCATTTGGCCAGTGATGTAGGGTAATGACCCGGTACTGTCGATGAATCTGGGTAAGGCCAAAATTCAAGAAAGATCTTTCAGAGGCTGAGACGAAGAAGAAGAGCTTATTTAATCAGTTGGTCTTTGAAGTCAAGCAGCTAAAGGTCTTCCGGTGTGTAAGCGATGAGAAGTTAAATTTTGCCACTCGACACTACTAACGAACGTTGAATAATGGACTAAGTGTTGGCATAAAAATCAAGAGAATTAAATTCATTTCGGGAAAATAAAGTTTATGAAATTTTATTCCCAAAAATGCAGATAATATTCCTAGCATTTTTATTGCATTTATTTACATTTAAAAATTGTGCATGTATTTACATTTAGA
>CAHIKZ030003940.1:270000-330000 GCA_903632075.3 Acanthosepion pharaonis
GGCAACTGGAGATGTCGATTGACATTACATTAGAATTGTTCGAGATTATAGCTCCCAAGGAAACTGGAATATGGGAGGGAGTTCCACAGGCGAGTGGTGCGGGACATGAAGCTATTGGAGTAGATGAGGCGGCTACATTTAATAGTTTCGACAGTGAAAGGGTGAGAGCGGGATGCCAGCCTCGTAGGGCGCTTGAATTCATGAAGTCTGGGAACAAGTGAATGCAGCTCTTCGGAGCAATTACCATGAAAGTATTTGTAAAAAAGTCAGAGAGAGGCGACGGCGCGTCTGTGAGAGAGCGACTGTAGACGAGATGCCAGAACAGGGCCAATTATATTGTTCTGGAGCTTATCAAGAACCCCGAGGCAATCAGAAGGGGCTCCAGACCATATATGGCAGCAATACTCCATACAAGAGCGAATTGTTGATTTGTAGATCGGAAGGATCAATTCCGGGGAGAAAAATTTCCTGGCGCGACAAAGGGAGCCAACTTTCCTTGCGGTGGACGAAGCAATTGACTCAATGTATTTGTTCCATCTCAGGTCAGCAGTCAACGTGAAACCGAGCAGCCGCAGAGATGTGCTCTCGAGAAGTTGACTGTCAGACATTCTAATGGAGAGCAGGGAAGGATCTCTGCGGTGATTAATAGAGAGCAGTTTTGTTTTTGAGGCATTAAAGTTGACCAGCCAATTCCTGCCCCAGTTCACAACTGATTGGAGGTCCTTTCCGAGACGCATGGCCAGTTTACTTTTGTCAGCGACACTAGATTTGTTTTTGAGGCAGGAGTAAATTGTGGTGTCATCCGCGTAGATGCCAACTTGGGAATTTATGGCGTCAGGAAGGTCATTTATGTAGATAAGGAATAGAGTGAGGCCTAGGATGGAGCCTTGAGGAACACCTGCGTTCGTGGGATAGGAACTGGAGGAAAATCCGTTGAGAACGACCTTCAATCTACGGTTTGACAGGAATGATTGTATTAGGTCAAACAATCGAGCGTAATGCCATAACCCTGGAGCTTGCGACGAAGGCTGGCATGCCAAACCCTATCAAACGCTTTGGAGATGTCTAGGTCACAGTACGAGCTGACGCGTTATTTTGAAGAGCTTGGTATACAGTTTCAGTGATGGCCATCAGCTGTAGATTGGGCAATGCGGAAGCCATATTGCTTGTCTGAGAGCAGAGAGCAGATCATAATATATATATATATATATATATATATATATATATATATATATATATATATATATATATATATATTCTCCAAAATTAGTTGTTTTGTTAAAAAAATGAGACATGATATTTTATTAAAATTTTATTATGCCAAAAGAGGCATTTTATAATTAAATTTTGCTCTCGTCAATGCATCTTCCTTTAGCGTTGATTACTACAGCACAAAGATAATCCTAAATATCACATGGAATAGACTTATTATCAAATTTAAACATAGGTGAACTGCTTAAATTTAAACACCAGATATTTCTCAGATCTTTTAAAGTCACGTCACCAGAAATAATGAATTTCATTTTCCTATTAATTTTTATTTCATTTCGACAGAAAAAGTTTTAGTTTTCCACCCAAAATTACAACTTCCTTTTGTACGATTGATTGATTCGTTTTTTATGGCTTATCAACCCTTTGCAGGTTATTTGAAGCCAGAAAATATTTTCAGGTTTGATTATTTTTTTATTTTTACATAATAATGGTTTAGAGAAGCGAATCATACTAATTAACACATGACTCGGAGAAGATGGAGATACACACCTTTCCCAAAGGTATTTTTGCGTAAGCGATTATAATGAACCCAATTGGAATTCGAACTCGGCTCTCCGATTAATAATTCCATTACACCATCTGAACATCTAAACTTACCGCAGCTGATATTTCGAAGTGGTCACCCATCTAGGTACTGACCAGGCTTGATGTTGCTTAATTTCGGCGTTCGTACAAGAACAGGCGTTTCAATATGATATGTCGTAAGCTTGTTCGAAGTTAAGTACCTTACTGACTGAAGAACCTGCTTATCCTGCCTTCCCTTCATGAGTGCTAAATTCTCTAAACTTTCATTCCTCATTGTGTTCACCAGAAATGTCAGCTGCCTGATTGCTTGCAGCAGTTTCCTTATAGATCCCATTTACCATACTCGCTAATCGCGTGTTCTGTCCATAGTATTCTCCCAATTTGTAAAAAGACCTTCCTGTCGCTTTACGGCCCATCCTCATTTGCGATGAGATTGTCCAACATTACCAGATCAGAGATTAAATATTGAATAGCTGTTGAGCGCTTTTTTTTTTTTTTCTAAGACAAACCCTATCTCTTAATACTTTTTAATATATATATATATATATATATATATATATATATATATATATATATATATATATATATATATATGTATGTATATATGTTAGTAAACATTTTTCCATTCCTGTATGCCTTTGAACATTTCCATTCTCTTCCGACTGCAAGACCCAACATTTTTTGCTGATTCAGAGAAAGTTAAAATGAATTTTATTAAATACTAGCTTAAAAGCCGCATTCTGTGAGGACTTTTAAGCTTCCTTCTGCGGAGAGCTGAGAGTCCGGCCCAAAAGTAAATCTGTTTCAATTTGGAAAACAGCAATGATAATTTGGAAGAAATAACTTTAAATTCTTCAATCCAGTTCATGGAACTTAAAAAAAAACTCACTTTAGCACTGATTCGTGCTATAATATGTATATATTTCGAACAAAAGACGGATTTGCACCGAAAGTCTGATTTGGACCGAAAGTTTGATTTAGACCAGCAGTAGGATTTGGACCGAAATTTCAATTCAAGCAGAAGGTTGAGTTTTTCAATTCACAAACTTGGTGGAACTTCAGTTCAGTTGAGTTCTTCAAATGACAATCTCTGCGGAACTTCAAAACCTTCAAAACGTCACGAAAACTCTCACTTTAATTCTAATTCCTTGACATTTTAAATAAATACAATTGATTTCCTCAATTCACAACGTTTAGGTGATAATTTAAAGTGAATTCAAAATAAGTTTTTTTTTTTTTAATTCACGAGGTTTTTGTGTTACTTTAAACTCAATAAAAATTAAAACCTTTTAAAATCACTATTTTTTTTTCAGTTATTTTAAAATTTTAATTTTTAACTGTTGTATCCTCAGCCTGACACAAATCCCAATGCTGGACGTTCAAACACCAGATGAATGGTATATTTTCAATCCCAGTATCATCCTGATTCCAAAAAGGTATAATATATCTATGTAGTAAGTGTGGACCGAGCTAGAGGGGTATCAGGCATACAGACGGACAGACAGTAATTGCCGTTTATATATTTACGTTTAAATATTAGGTTGGTGCAAAAATAATGACGTAATAATGTCGTTTTGTGACGTATTTTTCAATACTACCTGTCACATGGTCAGGATATAGACAATTGAAGCGGTTCTCCCAACAGGTTTTTCTGCTTGGATACCCAGCAGGTTTTAAAACAAGACCCGTCAAAAGGCACTAACTTGTAGGGGCATTTAGCAAATTAGTGTAAACTATGCTCATTAGTTAAGTATTTAATCAACGTGGCGATGACATGGCATCGCGACTCGAAGGGCTTTCTAGAATTAAGATTAATAGTGTAGAGTAATTCTCCGATGGAATCAACGACCGCCTGTTCGTAATCCAAATCAAACATCAAAGATAGAGGACATCGGCTGTGGTTTGAATTGAGGTGGGTGGGAATTGGCTCAGCCAGGTCTATTTGCGTATGACATGCTACTCTATGAAGCATAGAGAATATGATAAAAGACAAACGGGATTCAAGAAGATAGAAGATGGTGATTGATGTTGCATTTAAATTTTTGAAGATTGTAGTTATCAGGGAAGCAAGTAAGCGGAAGGGAGTTTCACAGGCAGGAAGTGCAAAAAAGAAACTGTTGGAATTGGCTGTTATATGTAACTATTTCAACAGTAAAACGGTGGTACCTAGATGCCAATCTAGTAGCACGCTTAAATTCTCGTAGTCGAGGTGCAGGGGAATTGCTCATCAGAACAATTTTCAGAAAAATATTTCCAGAAAAGATAAGGAAATCACGCTAATATCGGTGAAAATGTGGCTGATATTGAGATAACAAATCAGGATCGATTACATTGCAGATCTTTCTCTGGATTTTGTCAAGAATCTGGACATGAATGACAGGAGAACCAAACTAGATATGTCAGCATTTACTTCACGGACAAATGCTAGATTTGTCCGAGTCTATCAAAAAAATAAATTCTGATGTTTGGTAATTTGGTAAGAGAGGTGATCGTAGAAGTGCAAGCCATGTTGAAATTCTTATGAAAATTTGAGATGGCTTTAAATTCGTGTTTACCCGTTTTTAAATATATTAAACACTGAGATGTTGTGCCAAACGCGTTTAAACTAACATCCCAAACAGAATTTGCTAGGCTCTCTAGCCATATCACTGATTACTGTAAATCTAACTATAATCACTTGATTTCAGCTCATGGATGATCTTGGTAATTTTAATAAACTTCGTCAAGATACTTAAATCCCAACAATCGATTTCGGGGTTGATTTCGTTTGTCTGGCACTTTTGATGTAAATATGAAACGGCAAAATATCAAAATATTCGAGAAAACGTTGATTAGAAGACCTGCCTATAAAAGTGGAAAATATCTAACGTAGGCAAAATTAATTTTGTTTGCACAATTTGACGACATACGACTTCGAAACGAGGTTCTTGGGTCAAGCTGATAAATTGGCCGCCATCTTTTGAACCGTTCACCGACCGACCAATCAGATTCTTAAATCTATGTATTTAAGATATCGGCGCTTATTATTTATTGCTGACCCTCGCAATCCGCCCGCGTTGGCTTGCCAATATCGCTGAAATTGCATCTCAGTTCCGGGACACGGCAAGGATCGATTAAGAGTGAAATTGCGTGTGGTAGTGAGAAGAGATCAATTGCTGCCATCATCAGTATTGTCATCATCATGAGAGCGAAATATGTTCCTGCTATTGTTGTAACGGTTGGAATCGCCAAAGACTTTGGACACTATGCCAAACACGTACTTTCAACGGGCCTATGACAAATGGATATTTTCCAATATCGATTAAATTAAATGTCACTGAAGTGAGACCTGGGAACGAATCATTACCACCACTTGGAGAAGTTCACAGGAAGTTCATCGCTACACACTGGGTACACGAATTAGAAAATAATAAATAAAATAAATGCTATCAATCAAATCCATAGCTAAAACACACACCCCTATATATATATATATATATATATATATATATATATATATATATATACACCCCTGGTTTTAAAATCTTGAGACCGGATAGAAAGGGGTTAAAAAATATAAAGTACTATTACTTTAATCAAAATATATTTGCGAAACATTTGCATTTAATTAAAAAAACGTAGTTTATGAACAAACAAGTGAACATTTGAAACTTTTAATAGATTAATTTAAACTAATTTTTGAAAAGGATTTTTTTTTAGTTGGTCATAAAGATAAGACCATGTAAATAAAAATAACAAATACAGAACAAATACGTCAAAACGACAATTTAATTCTCAGTTTATCCTCCATTTTTTGCGAATTACTTCAAGAATTCGGTTTGGCATACTCATTATTAACTTCTACATGAGGCTGCTTGGGATGCTCGCCTAAGATGCATAAACTGCATCACGAAGGGCATCCATAATTTCAAATTCAAATTCCTATTTATAAACATCTTTTGCCACCCATCCCCAAACATTCTCGATTGTCTTGCTGGAAAATAATTAGCGATGCCTTTCTTAACAATTCTATGTAACTAGCAGCTGTTTGGCGACCTTTTACCTCCGGTAACTCAAGAGTTTCATTGTACGAAAATGAACCCCAGACCATAATTGATCCACTTTCACTGTGTTGTGTTCAGAAAATTTCTTTTGGGACATATTTTGCATAGCAGTAACGCTGAAAACCGTTGGGCCATCAAGATTGAATTTTTTTCTCGTCTGAAAACAACACTTTCTTCCATTTATCCAAATCGGATTTGATAATCGGAAGCAAATTGTAAACGGGATGTTTTATTGCGAAGAAGGCGATGCCTCTGCAGCCGTTTCAATTTCTTAAACCCTTTCTTATTTAAATGCCGTCGAATTGTTCAAGAGCTGTATTCAGCATCTGTATTCGCTTTTATCTGATTTGATGTTAGGCTTGAATCTCTCTTAACTTCTCTCTTAATGTGTCTGTCCAGAGATAGTGAGATTTTATTGGGGCGATCGCTTGATTTTTTAGAAGCATACACATCCGGATTTTTAATGAACTTAGCAATGACAGTTCTGCTACGGCTAATTTTATTTGCAATGATTCGTTGCGAAAGACGATGTCTTTGAAGTACAACAATCCTGCTTTGTTCAAACTTTGTTAAAATTTTACTGGAAATCAGCTACGGAGATATCTACAGGCCTGGAAATATGAGCACACTGACTAGTTCTAAAATGTTTGTCCAGTAATTTTTTTTTTTTTTTTTCACACATGGTCTTATCTTTAAGACCAACCAAAAAAATATATTTTGATTAAAGTAACAGAATTTTTTTTATTTTCTTAACCCTTTTGTATCTTTTGATCAGGGGTTTGATATATGCACTACATGCTAAAACTTTTGGGACACATACCGGATTCCGCACCTACAAAGTTAGGAGGATGATACTGTTTAACCCATTAGTCAATGACGTTCAGTCTTTATCTAGAGAAGGGCTTACTTAAAATTCAATTTACGCATCGCTAATATTAAGATTAGGCAGCAAGCTAAATTAGATAAAAAAAAAAACTGCACATTTTAAGAAAACTTTATGAAGCATTGGGTTAAATTTGTTTATTATTATTATTATTATTATTATTATTATTATTACTACTACCACTACTACTACTACTATTATTATTATTATTATCATCATTATCATTACCATTATTATTATTATTATTATTATTACTATTATTATTATTATTACTACTATTATTATTATCATCATTATCATTACCATTATTATTATTATTATTACTATTATTATCATCATCATTATCATTACCATTATTATTATTATTACTACTACTACTACTATTATTATCACCATTACCATTACCGTTATTATTATTATTCCTATTATTATTATCATCATTATCATTACCATTATTATTATTATTATTATTATTATTATTATTATTATTACTACTATTATTATTATCATCATTATCATTACCATTATTATTATTATTATTATTATTATTATTATTATTATTTGTGTATGTAATGGTTCCACTATTGTACCTGTAGACCCCGGTTCCAAACTATAGGAGAACTGTCCTTTAACTGATTGCACCTTTCTTTATATATGTGATGTTCCTAGTAGGGAGATCTTCTGGTCAACTTTTATGTTGTTGTTACCTGGGGCACTGTTACTAGAATTGTCCATTTCTTTTTTCACGAGACCCAGAGTTCGATTTCTATTAGGGCAATACCATTCTTCTTCATTCCTAGTTAATCTCGATCTCCAGGTCCTTCTATTAGTATCGCCTCTAATTTTTTTTTCTGTTTTCCTTTCTGTGTCTACTATCAACTATCATCTGCATATGTTATATTATCGAAGGGTTAAGTAAGTTGCTCGCTGCTTTCCTTTGATTCGCTTGCTTAGACTTGATAGATTTCAAAATCTTCTATGCGTCCTTTTGAGGTAATGAATTATTTCCACCCTACAACCTCTTTCCCACAGTCGAAAAGTTGCAAGGCTCTCTCTACTCTATCGCTATTTCCCTGGAAAATATTCTGATGACCAATAATATTTAGTTTCACCAATTATAACCTTCATAGCTCAGAGGCGCCATGTCACGTCCATTGGGCCGCATCATCCTCATTCACTTCGTAATCCCTCATTAAGAAACAAGTTGCACTCGAAGTGCTTTTTCACACGAGCTGCTGTTTTGCGGAATTGTCTTCCGAGAAGATGCATTCCAGACAACTACAATCTTAACATCTTTAGGTCTAGGGCTAACCGTTATCTCTCATAAATATCCTTATAAAATGAGCATCTTACCTATTATTCTTAAGACGCATGAAACAAACTTCGTCAGTAACCCTTTATCTTGAGTGGTTCATAGGCCTTGTATAGGCTGAATATTAGTAAAATGGACTTTAAGGCTTCCTACTTGTATATATGTTTTGCTTATGGTATTCTTAGAATTCATCAGAAGAACCAAGTTTCCATCGTTTCAAATCTCTTCTTCTTCAGTTATTGTCAAACATTTACCACAAAAATGTTACATAATATTCCGACATTGTTATGGTTGTTTATTCATGAAATGTTTATATCTCTAAGCAAATATTCTTGTCTCGCAGAAGACATTAGTTTCTGAAATATATATTTCCTTATTCTTATGCGACTTTGTATTTCTGTTCCAAAACACAAAAGCATTGGTTTCCAGGATTGCTATATTGAAACAAAAACCGTTAATCCTGTCAAGTCTTTCATGAATTACAAAACGCACGGTTCATTAAATTTCACCAACATTTGTTACATTAGCATGTGAATTACGTCAAGAAATACCAGAAGATCTAAATTAGTTTTAATGTCAATGAGGTAGCTTTGTTTCGGGTCAGGTTGTTCAGCGATGACGCTAGTGTATACTGGACTCACACCAGATGATATTAAAATAAATTTGGTTCTCAAGAGTCACACGAGACTATCAGAGAAGCTAGAGGCACCAGCGAGTTGAGATGAAAGATTACGACCCATCCAGCACGTAGAATCGCACCTCAGAAGATGCCACTGAGAGTCTGCATGATATAAAAAAATGTCCGAGCTATGTATGCACAGCAAGACTAAATCCGATAACATGTTATTATAGCAACATCCGTCCTAGATAGAAGAGGTGGATAGTCTCTGAGATACCCAGGAAAAGAAGACGAATCCGCATTTGAAAAAAACTTCCAAATCCACAGACCAACTGACTGATATAAATCAATGAAGTTTGTTGTGGAATAAACAATTATTTTACGAGGAACAGATATAGTCTCGTGTTCTTATTCTGTTCAAAGAAAATATTACATAAATATATGAATGACAGATAAAAAAAAATGCTTGATAGACGTTCCGTAATTTCTCCATGTAGGTATAGATCCGCACTAATTTCGAACGTCCTGGGTATGACGATAAACTACATCCGTATCCTGGGTGAGATGATGAACTGCGTCCTTACAGCAGGGCCTCTGACCAGGAGGTTTTTGAGGAGCGTGGAGCCGTCTCTTGGTTGCTGGTGTTCCCGGTTGCGCCCTGGCCCAGGGTGGTGGCACCTGTTGGGGTCTCAGCTATGGGTCGGTGGTTGGCCTCAAAGCTGATGTCGGGGCGCTGTTAAGGTGTAGGGTGGGTTTTAATACCAGAAATACTTTGCAAAAATTATTACTGGCTATGAAATTTTGAGGAAAAATTATTACGTGGAATAGAATTTTGAAGAAAGAATATTACCAGAAATAGATTGTTGACAAAAAAAAAATATTACCAGCAATAAAAGAAAATTGTCGGCATTAAATAAACCATTTAGGTTGATATGCTGTAAAAAAAAACAAAAGAAAACAAAAAAAAAACATAGACCAAACTAAATGTAATTTCGAACTTACATAGCAAGATGGCAATGATACGATCATAAGGTAAAAGTAAAATTTTCATTCGTTGAATGTTGTAAATAAAATTTAACTTTTCTTTGAGCTTCAGCAGGTTAATTTAATTTAGAGGAAGAGTAAATGTTTTTTTTTAACCGTAACTTTTTAATGTATTAATATCTGGCTATCATATTCTACTCAGAATTACAAATTTATTGAAAGAATTTAGTATATATAAAAATATTTATAGATAAATAGATAAAATAGATATTATTTTATCTTAAAAGGATAGAAATTTATCAGAAATAATTTAATAAATGCAAAACGTTTCTAAAATATCCATATAACAAATTCAACATGAAAGATATAGTAAAAACAAAATATTTCTAAAACTAACCATTAGCCAAAAACAGCAAGAAATTATTAGGAAAAATGATTTATAAAACTACTCATGAACAAATCACAGCAAAACATTTTGAGTAAAAACGAAACATTTATAAATATATTCATGAAAGAAAGAATCAAGAAAATATTAGTAAAAAAAAGGAATATTTATAAAACTATCCATGAACCAAAAACATCAAAAAAATTATTAGAAAAGAACAAAACATTTATAAAAACATCTCTGAAGCAAAAGCATCAAGAAATTATTAGTAAAAGAAAGAAACATTTCTAAAACTATCTCTGAAACAAAAGTATCAAGAAATTATTAGTAAAAGAAAGAAACATTTCTAAAACTATCTCGGAAGCAAAAGCATCAAGAAATTATTAGTAAAAAAAAAAGAAACATTTCTAAAACTATCTCTGAAGCAAAAGCATCTTGAAATTATTACTAAAAAAGAAACAATTATAAAACTTACCGCGAAAAAAGACGAAAAGAAATTTTAGTAGAAAACGGAACAGTTATGAAACTAATCATGAAAGAAATCATGAAATTATTACTAAAAAATGCAACATTTATAAAACAATTATTAGGAAAAAATAAACATTTATAAGAATATTCATGAACCAAAAAAATCAAGATATTATTTGTAAAAATGAAATATTTATAAAACTATCTATGGAACAAAAACATCAAGAAATTATTAGAAAGAAATAAAACATTTATAAAACTACCTATGAACAAAAAAATCAAGAACTTATTAGTAAAAAAGACACATTTATAAATCTATCCATGACCAAAATTTATCAAAACTGATTTAGCAAATACAAACCTTTACAAAACGATTTATGCGTCAATCGCATGAAGAAAGATTTTGCAAATACAAAACAAAATTAGCAATGTAAAAAACGCATCAAAGAATATTTAGTAAATATAAAACATTTATAAATCAATAATTATTAAGATGAAATAAAGAAACACCACGCAAGAGACAGACACAATAAACAACCAAAATGACTGAGTGATCAGTTTAAAAATAGGTCATTAATTTGCAGACGCTGGACTAACTTATGAAATTCTACTCGACTATGATAACATGATGTAACTGTTTGACCTTTTCATTGTGAAAAACTAAACAAATGTATAAAAAAAATCTTGTTATAGAAAGTGTCTTTCTGGCTGGCAGGCCCAGTCCGGAAGTGGAGAGACATGACCTTTGGTTGCTTCTGCACAAGGTAGAGAACGATTACGTCCTCATCCCAGACAACATCCATCCCCAGCGCCATTTTTTATTTATCTATTTATCTTTTTAGTGTGTGTGTTAGCAGCCAGCGTATATATGAATAGTGAATAATTTTTTTGCGATTATCGAAAGAAAAAACAACACCTGCTTAAATTATTTCGAGATAATACAGAAAAGCAAAAGGGAAATGAATAAGGAATTACCAAAAAATGTAAGAGAATCCACGAATAAAAACGATAGAAAAAGTGAGTAAACAGGAAGATAGATAGACAGGAAGACAGATAGAGAGACAGACAGACAGACAGCGAGGGAGAGACAGTGTGAGAGAAGGAAGCAGATATATTCTGGAAGGAAAGAAAGAATAAATGTGATGTTACATAGACATTTACAATGGCAGGCATAATATGACATTGTGCAGAAAGAGTGAGAATTGAACTCATACATAGTAGCTTGCAAAGCAATTCTGCTTGTACTCATTTTATAGCACTTAATAACCATAAACTACTCAATTGCAAAGATGGACATCAGTTCATGACCACATGCATTGGATTTCGAAACTTTCCTTCGAAATATCGCTCTTAAGATCTCTCAATTTATTTTATATTAATTTATCATGTGGAAGAAGATACATTTAAAGATGTGTGTTAGGTTACGTTAGGGATTTTAAAAACAAATCATCACTTGCGCGGAGAAAAAAATATCCCGCAAGAAAAAAATTAGGGTAAATCATCAAAAATGCACCCGAAGGCATAGTATATACAAGAGTCAAAAAAGTAAAGATAGGTTCGATTTGCAATCAAGTCAAAAATGGTTAAAAACAATTCCGTTTAAAATAAACAAGAACAGGTAGATATTGGTCCGTTTACCATGAAAATGAAAAAGTTCGTCATGCATCTGGTGTACATAAGTGTCAAAAAGTTAGACATAGAATCGATTTGATTTAAGAGACAAAAAGTTAGACAGAAGTATGGGATGATTTAAGAGTTCAAATGGTAGACATAGGTTCGTTTTGATTTAAGAGACAAAAAGTTAGTAATAGGTTCGGTTTGATTTAAGAGTCAAAAAGCGAAATATAGGTTCGGTTTGATTGAACAGTCAAAAAGTTAGACATAGGTTCGGTTTGAGTCAAAAAGTTAGATATATTTCAGTTTGATTTAAAAATCAAAAAGGTAGACATAATTTCGGTTTCATTGAAGTGCCAAATAGGTAGACATAGGTTCGGTTTCATTTAAGAGCCAAAAAGGTAGACATAAGTATGGGATGATTGAAGAGTTCAAAAGGTTGACATAGGTTCGGTTTAATTTAAAAATCAAAAAGGAAGACATAGGTTCGGTTTGATTTAAGAGACAAAAAGCTAGACATAGGTTTGGTTTGATTAAAGACATACATAGATTCGGTTTAATTTAAGAGTCAAAAAGGTAAACATAGGTTCAGTTTGATTTCAGAGTCCGAAATTTAGATATAGGTTCGGTATGATTTAAGAATAAAAAATGTAGACTTTGGTCCAGTTTGTATTTAAATTTTAAAAAAAGGGTAAATATAAATGCGTTTTAAACGAGAGCAGTAAAAGATAGATATTGTTCCGGTTTACACAAAAGTGAAAAATTTTAACATTGTTCTGGTTAAAACTAGATTAAAAAAAGTAGATATAGAATTATTTTATGAGATAGGCAAAAACTCAAGTATAGGCCAGATTTGCAATCGAGTTACAAAAATTTATACCCAAGCTCAGTTTGCACGTAAATCAAGAAAGTAGATAAAGGACTAATTTATAGTAGATTCTAAAAAGTAAACAGTTTGCAATTATCAACTCTTTTTGTGAGATAGTCATACTCCTCCGCAGAAATTCAGTCGGCATATTCGAAAATCTGGGTAGAAATTCAGTCGGCATATTCGAAATTCCAGGTAGAAATTCAGTCGGCATATTCGAAATTCCGGGTTGAAATTCAGTCGGCATATTCGAAATTCCAGCTAGAAATTCAGTCGGCATATTCGAAATTCCTGGTAGAAATTCAGTCGCCATATTCGAAATTCCAGCTAGAAATTCAGTCGGCTTATTCGAAATTCCAGGTAGAAATTCAGTCAGCATATTCGAAATTCCTGGTAGAATAACATATTTTGATTCGTTGTCTTTATCAGAATGATCAGTAATTTTAACAAATTTCATGTTAAGCATAAATAAATACTTTTCAATTGCAGTGAGGATAGAGTTGGTTTTCAGAATATTGGGTTTGTCAGAATAGGGCACAATTCTACTTTGAAATGTTTTACGAGCATCTCGTTTCGCGTTGAATAACAAACCTTCAATGTGTCAATGTGTCTTCAATGTATCTTTTGTGTTATCTTCAATGTATTTCTCCTTTTCATATAAATATGAATATACAAATTTTATATACCGAAACCAAGGGGAATTGGATTAATGTCCGATTAAAAATTCCAGACCATTATCCTCTACGTCAACCACACATCGAAGCATACAGCACCTGATATTTCCACACTCATCTAGGTACTGATCAGGCTCGACATTACTTAACTTTGGTGATCGTACGGGAACCTTTTTCATTTAGACATGTAAAGAAAAACAAAAAAATGAATAAAATATAAGAACATGCTTTAATAAAATTAATGCATTTTCCGCATAACAACAACGTAAAATCCGGGATAAAACGTTGGTTGGATCCCGTGACTTGAGACCAATTTTTGAGTTCAATACCTGGCTACGGCAGTGATGAACAAAAAAACTTGGAGAGTTGAGTTAAAGGGCGATAACAGATACACCCGGAAGAGGCACGGCACACGGAACTAGAACGATCTACTCCGGTGGACGAAATAAAGGGTACAGTTCGAAATTCCACTCACCTGAAGAAGGCCCGAGTATAAAACGGCCGAAACGTAATGAACATGACAATAAAAAAAATGGACAGCAGGGTTATTTAATGTAAATAATATAAATTATATTACCTCATCTCAGAAATATAAACAGATATAAAATCCGCAATATTTAACGCACTCTATTTAGCAACAGTCAGAATTTGTAACTCACAAATATTGATATTTATTTCATTCTTAACGCGATATGGAAGTGTCGTAAAATATTTCAAAATAAAAGAGAAAACGATTCTGAAAAACCCAACGAATCAAAATATATTTATGTATATATATATGTCTAGCCACTAACTCTATCAAAACTACAATTGAAAAGTATTTATTTAAGTTCAACATAAAATTTGTTACAACTGCATCTAAAACAATAAAATAATTAGTTGATCCAAAAAAAGTAATAATAAGCTAAAATGAAAAGGAATTTACTTTATCACCTATCAATGTCGACAAAGAATGCAGATGAGATACCTCGGGTAATTTAAATAAATGCTTACTTGACCCAAAATGATCATTTACAAAACAACCCACTCAGTACATTAGGTGCTCGGCGTAATGAGTGTGAACATAATTTCGATTTAAAAAATTCTACTTTAATCAAAAGAGAAAGCAATTTACTAAGTATATTTCTAGATCATCCAAAGTAAATATGGGTCACGTACTTAAGGAATTCTTATTTCTGGGCATATCTTCTATTATAACAATGCGCAATTTTCTTTAACAAAAGTGATAAAAATATATACAAAAAGAAGAAGAAACTAACTAAAATTGGCTAGACTATATATCTAAACATATATTTAAAAAAAAAATGTTTCAGATTTCAGTGGAACTTTCATGCATATGAGTAGTTGCATAAACGTAAACATGACTTTAGTTAGATGAAGTCCTAAATGACGAAATGCATCACATGAAATTTCTTCTCACTTTCATTAATTTTACTAACAGATTGGAAAAGAATAACAACACCATGGATAAACATCCAAATGCATGTCCGCCGCGGTAAAAGCCTAATGAAAGACACTAAAGAATCACTCATGGTGAAGGGTTACCGAATGAGTTGCGTAATATAAATTTAAGACGAGGTAGAACGAAGGGAAATTCACAAGTATAAGGAGGATATATATATATATATATATATATATATATATATATATATATATATATATATATCCTTGAGTTGCAGAGGTAATGATTGCAGTGTACTGGGAAACATCCACACATGAGTATGTTCCTTCGTGAGCACAGCTAACGGTGCGGTCATGTTTACACTGTAACAGCAATGAGACAATTGGCGAGATCAATCTCAAACGTCGATCACGTGACCATAATAGGACCAGCTATAAGCCGATAAAAGTGCGGCAAACCTAATGATACGTTATGACGAAAGTGCGGATAATTTTTGACTTACTCTCGTATGTTTGAGTTCCATTGGCGTCTGGAGAGAGTAAGTCATTTATAGACGTTCAAAGCATTGAGACTTGTTAATAGTGGAAAAAATTCATTATGAAAGACGACGTTGCGCCGCAATGTTTAACTCACTCTATTTAGCAATACTTTGGTAACTCGCAAATATTGATATTTATTTCATACACAACGCCATACAGAAGTCTCGTAAAATATTTCAAAATAAAGGAGTAAACTATTCTGTGTCTGTCTGACAAACCCAATGAATCAAAATATGTTATTCTACCCACTAACACTATCACAACTACAATTGAAAAGTATTTGGTTAAACGATAGCAGCTTGGTTTTAAAGTCATTGAAAGTTACAAGCCAGTTTTCCCTGTTAAAGCTATAACAGAGGAGAGATCCGTCGAGAAGTTTCTAACATCTTGAGTATTGGAGGACTGCCCTTGCAATGAGGGCTCAATATTTGGTTATCTACAATTGCCATTTACGCCCCATGAGAAGATTTTATCAGCGTTTCTTCAGCATCGTACCAAATAAGAGAATTTATTAAAAACGGCGATGTCCACAACATTGATCAGTTCCATGAACTATGGCTTCGCGCTACGTAAAGCTGACGTTTATGGACAAACCATGTAGCAAGAGTGGAATACTATTGTTTAAAAAGCGCTGGACCAAGAAAACAAATAATAATCTCACAATTTATCTAATCCTAAGTGAATGGAAACAAATGTCTAGAGAAAGAAGCAAAGATGAAGCAATGCTAGCTCAACTAAACACAGGTCACACATACCTCACTTCATTGAAGAATGAATATCAAACAACATGTACAACATACCAAGCTGCACTTATAGTGAAACACATCTGTATGTACTAACTGCGCCTCTGTGAGACAAATACTACAAGAGAAACAATATGAGAAATCTATTTGAAAATACTGAAATCGTCAACACAATGTCCTACCGTAAAGAAATAGGTTTATACTAAATCATATAACACTACACAAGATCATCTACAAAATATACATCTATAAAACATTTTTCCATGAAATTTAAGGTATACAACTGCGTACAAAATATTTAGAGTTTGACATTAAATAACCAATAAGGGTTAATATACCGCTTAATGAAAATAACCAATGATCGTATAAAATAAAACGTTCTCTACAGTTAACTGTCAACTGCCCTGAAGAAAGAAGTGCGGCATGGAAGTGATATATAAGTATAGTTTTAACGATCATAATCTCTTATGGGATTGAATACTTCCGGTTGCCAACTGAAACTGTTGAAAAGGAAACGTGCCAGTTTCTCTCCGGTTAACTATCGATCGTCATTCGGAAAAAAGAAGTAGCAATATATATATTTACAATTTAGTTCATGCCACATTGACCGAAAACTCCTACAAAAAAAAATCTCAAATTACCATATTAGTAAAAGACGCACTCTCTTAAATTTTCAAAAAAAATTCAACTTTAGCGTTGCGACTGCACGCTCCAAAATTTCTTATCCGCTAACAATAACACATTTCTAAAAAACATTTCGATTCGCATTTAACTTTTCGTGTCCGCTATTACCTGGATCTACTAAAAACAAATTCATTTCCATTCCTGAGGATGGCTGAATGTACAGCCGAAAGTACTAGCAGAATAAAAAAAAAGACCTTATACAACTTGAAGTTATTAAAAACAAGGATCATAACATTCATCGAGTGGTTCGTGGGTTAATGAAACTTTAAAATTGTTTGCGATGTTTTTCGCCATTTTATAACATTAATTTTACTAATCTATTTTTTGCATGAATGATTCATGTAATAAAAAATTGAACTGCACCACATATTTGATTTAAAAAGAACTGATCCGACGTGCAAAATTTTCGGGATAACAGCTTCGACATTACTCTATTTATTGAACAATTTAGTTCATGCCACATTGACCGAAAACTCCTACAAAATAAACAAATCTCAAATTACCATATAAGTAAAAAACGCACTCTCTTAAATTTAAAAAAAAATTCAACCTTAGCGTTGCGACTGCACGCTCCAAAAGTTCTTATCCGTTAACAATAACACATTTCTAAAACAAAAGATATTTCGATTCGCATTTAATTTTTCGTGTTCGCTATTACCTGGATGTACTAAAAACAAAATAATTTCCATGCCTGAGGATGACTGAATGTACAGTTGAAAGCACTTGCAGATTAAAAAAAAAGACCTTATACAACTTGAAGTTATTAAAAACAAGGAACATAACATTCATCGAGTGATTTGTAGGTTAATGCCACTTTAAAATTGTTTGCGAAGATGTTTTTCGCTATTTATATCATTAACTTTACTAATCTATTTTTTTGTATGAATGATTCATGTAATAAAAAATTGAACTGCACCACATATTTGATATATATATATATATATGTGTGTGTGTATGTGCGTGTCTGTGTGTGTGTGTGTGGTTTAAGCGATACTGATCTCATATGAGATCAGCTACTCCCGTTTGCCAACTGAAACTGCTAACAAACAAACCTGATGGTATTAAGTCTTTCAGCCTACGCCTTGGAAACAAGCCGGAGAACAGTGTAAGAGAAGAGATAAAATCTGTATTGCGGTGCGTGTGTATACGTGTGAGCGTACGTCTCCTCAAAGTCATCATGTTATCCCACTATTTGAGATGGAGCCGAATGTTACATCTAGGTTTTCATAGGCTTTGTTTCGGCATCTTTCATAACGGACACAGAAAAAGACCTAAATTATGCTGAATTTTCCAACTTTGTGAGGGCGACAACAATTTGGGTTATACTGCAAAAGCTCCATCGACTTTGGGCCGGTCATGTTGCAAGTATGAAACACTATCATCTTCCACAGGACCACTTCTTCGAAAAGCTAATCTATGGAAGATGTACAATGATATATATGAAGCGTTTTGACAAATTTCAATGGGAATCACGATCAAGAGGCCCGTAACCCATTATAGTCGTAAAGAGGTCCCACGGGTAGGAGTGGTAGAGAGGAAGCACATGTAGGAATAGTAGGGAGGCACCAATTGTAAGGGTCGTATAGGTGTTGTTGGGGAACCACTATATTGCAGCAGTTTTATTTCCTGGGCATGATACCCTGACGGAGCCAATCCCTCTCCAGGCGGGTTTTTGATTCAAGAATTTTCATTCTCTTAACCGGTTACCGCCCAAGGCTACAGGGCCCAGTCTGCCCTGCTATTTACCTATAATTGTTGGATAGGCATCTGAAGCCCAATATTATAACTTTTTTTAGTTACCTATCAATGTTTCCTTCTAAATCTTTTGTTTAAGACAATGTAGACAGATAACAACTTCATTATATCATTATTTTCTTTTATAATTGCTTGTACTACCTATTTCTGTGGAGTTATGGATAGACGATGGAGGAATGGATAGCGTCTCGGATTGAGAAATCGGAGAGTCGAGTTCAAATTCCATTCCAGTCGAATCCATTACATTCACTTACGTGCTAATACCCTTGGGAAAGGTATGAATCCTCTTCATCTCTCCCCTCCAGCTATAGGTAAATAGCCTTGGGTGGCAACTGGTCTACCGCAAAAAGAAATGCCATCTACTGCGGGAAAAAATCTGCCTCGTCAGTCATGTATCGAAAGATACATAATCGCCTAAGCGTGTATCACATAACTGTCTGACGTGCTAAATACCCTTGAGAAAGATATGAATCCTATTCTTCTCCCTCCAGCTATGTGTAAATAGCAGGACAGACTGGGTTCTATAGCCTTGGATGGCAACTGGTCTACCGCAAAAAGAAATGGCAACCTGTTACGGGAAAAAATCGCCTCGTCAGTCATGTATCGAAAGACACATGATCGCATACGCGCGTATTACGTATGGCACATAACTGACTTACTCTGCATTCACTTCGGCAAGTTAATCCCCGTCTGAGACTTGCAGCAATATCACTCAACTTTCATTTTATGAACTTTGTTCTCGAAGCAAGAGTCAATATCTATCTATCTATTATATATATATATATATATATATATATATATATATATATATATATATATATATATATATGCACAAACACATATGTGTGTGCGGGTTTGTGTATTGTTCTCGAAGCAAAAGTCAATATCTATCTATCTATCTATCTATCTATCTATCTATATATATATATATATATATATATATATATATATATACAACAACACACACATATATGTGTGTTTGTGTATTCATACAAACTGGTATACGTGTAATTCATATATAATTAAATGCAATGTTGATCGTTCCTCGCTATGTGAATACATGCCTGTTGGACACGAACGTTTGTGAATCTTCCTAAGCGTGTATTCCGCTTAGGACACAACGGACTGTCATTCATTACGTAACCGCAATGGGAACTGGTAAAAGGATCAACAGTTGATGACTAACGGTCATAACACATTAAAATCGTGCAACCACCGAATTAAAAAAGCATGGAGCCTAGATAGGCGACCGTTTCGGAATACTACTCACTGCAAGCTTGAATGTGTGAATGATGTAATGGTCAACGAGTCGAAAATAGAAATTGAAGAGCCTGCATATAATGACCCAATTCCTGCATAGCACATAACTGACTGACCTATTTCTGAAGTTTTTAAGTTGTCTATTGTTTTTTGTTTTTTGTATGGTAAATCATTTAAAAGAAAATCATGAAAGATCTTTTTTTAAAAAATGTTCGGACATATTTACTTGAAGCCATGTTCAAATATTTATCTGATAGGTAATATAAAGGTTAACAACTCTCAAATAGGCATCAATGAGCTGGGTTCGAATTCTGGCCGAGCATGTTCACTGTCGCATAAATACTAAATAGAAAAATATAGATCCATCTCTTCTTCCTCCAGCTATGAGTTAAATAGCAGAGATAACTGAGAACGCTTGCTTGGAGGTGGCAACAAGTCTAGGAGGCTCTGTCAGATTATCTAACCCTAGACACATGACAGCTGCTATGGACGTGTTACTCTCGCCGCTACGGTCCTAATAAGTTACGAAACGTGACGTGAGGATCTGAGAAAATTATTGTATTTATCTTTTTCTTTTCTTTTCTTTTCTTTTTTTTTTAAGCATTCCACCCCAAACAAGGCAGGAAATCACTAGCACGCAAGGGGTTACAGAGAATTGGAGCAAGAGCAAAGAGGAGTGATAGAGGAAAGGATGAAGAGAAGGATAGGGGATAGATCAGGGCATCTGGAGACGTCGATTGACATTACATTGGGACATTAGTTGGAGAAAATAGCTATCAGGAAAACAAGAAATGGGGAGGGAATTCCATAGGCGAGAAGTGCGAGACATGAAGCTATTGGAGTAGAAAAGATGGCTACATTTAACAGTTTCGACAGTGAAAGGGTGAGAGCGAGATGCCAGCATAGTTGAACGCTTAAATTCATGAAATCTGGGAACCAGCGAAAGCAGCTCATCGGAGCAGTTACCGTGAAAGTATTTGTAAAAAAGACAGAGTGAGAGAGCGACTGCAGTCGAGTTGTCAGATCAGAGCCAATTACATTGCATATCCATCTCTGGATTTTATCAAAAACCTTGCGACAAACAGAAGGGGCCCCAGACCATATATGGCAGCAATACTACATGCAAATACCAAGCTTAACAACACCTCAAAAAACAGAGTTACAGAATTAGCTTTTTCTTGGGACGTAAATCCGTAAGAACTGCATATTATGAGGATAGGTAGCATAGATAAAGGAGTTGAAGTTGTTAAAATCGTAGTCATCTTTGTTCCTCAAAGTAGGGGTGCTGGGGAATAAGCTCTCTTACCGGTACTTCCTCCTTACAAATGGAATATGAAGGGAATGAAGATGAATCGACTATGTGCACGTGGCATAGCCGTTTCTATCCGTGAAGGTCTGAATTGGGGGATCTGAAGAGAAAGCTTGTCTTGTTTGGATGATTTATTGCAAGTGAAAATAGATTCTGGACAAAAAAGGGGGGACAGTGATTTTACTGTATGAAAATGACGATTTTTTCTCACGCAACATAGGATCTATGGACACAGACCCATCACGCCTGTTTGGCTGCTGTGGTTTCTGTAGCAAATAGGTGTCTTTGCAATGATATTCTTCTCTTAGACTGGTTGCCAAACAAGGTACATACGCTTTTCCAATGGTATCTGCGCGAAAGTGAACACAACAATCTAGGCCCTTAATATAAGTCGGTGTGCCCACATTCTGCGAAGATGGCCATCTTTCTACGCGCACATCCACGAAAATGACCTCACTCAAATTGTAAATGGGGTACAATAAACGACACCTGTCGCGCTGAATTCTCGAAACCTTTACACCTTCAGAGAATCACGGGCATTGTTTCATTTTATTGGGCTAGTTCTTCTTTTACGATGAATACACACGTCTCACGAAATCTTGCTAAAGGGAAAGGCAAAAACGCTATATACGAGGGTGAGACAAAAATTATCGGCACTTTCGCGATAAGATATCATTAGGCTTGACACACTGCCTTCTGCTCATGCGAGCTTATACTTGGCACTATTGCGGACGTGTTAGCAAAGTTTGAGCGTGATCGCACCAGTTTTCTTGATGCTGTTACATTGCAAACATGACAGTTCGCCCCAAGAAGGAACGAAGAGCAGTGATCCAAATCTGCAGAGAACATGCTACCTCAACGACGATAGCATCTCTCGATCTTGTTGAATCTTCTCGTCAGTAGTAGTAGAGGTTGTTCGTCGTCCTGTTCCTACTTCTCGCGTCGCACTTTACTGGTCACCTTTAAACGTTTTGAGCCACTCATACACCTTTTTTAAGCGGTAATAGAATGTCGCTGTATTCTTTTAAAATCCTGCGATGAACGAAAGACTCTGATTCACCTTCTGATCAAAGAAATCGGGTCAGTTACCTGTTTTTCTCCTTGGTGCATACTGATAACGGAGCGGTCATGTTTACACTGTAATAGCAACAAGAAAAATGATCCGAGCAAGTTCAAATTTCGATCATGTGCTTTTATTAGTATCAGCTATAAACACGTATGGGTCGAAGCCGTGTGACAAATCCCAAGATATGTTACGACGAATGTGTGGATACTGTTTTACTTACTCTCGTAGATAAATTAAGATGGTTTTACGAATTAATATGAATTAAATATCCGTTGCAAAAATTCTGAAAAAAAATTTGTAACTACCTTAGAAATAGATTTTTCTATTTTTATATGCTTAGTTCCTTTCAATATCTGAGCGATCATAACTCTCCACTACTTCCTATGATTTATTGATCTAAGTAAATCTTGTCCTTTTACTCTTTGTTCTCTGTCTATTGTCCTTTCACACACACTCGTTGAATATTTTACTCGCTGTTTCGCCTTACTCGTGCCTTCAGTATGTTTTGTGAGTGTTAAACTCTGTAGACCGTCTTTCTTCAATGTGTCGCAGGAATTTCAACTGTCTCTTTCTGATTGCCATTATGTTTTCCATGTCGCTCCTACATTCGGTAAAACAATTATTGTTGTTGTTCACATTTTCTATCTGTTGTATTCTTAGTTTTTCTTGATAGTACCTTATATGTATCGTTTCAAATGCTTTGCTCATCTATGATAAGATTGTCCACCAATCATTGCTTTATAGAAGATTAGATATTGCCACCTATTTTCTTTCTCTTAATTGGCTTAATTTCTGGAAGGCATATTTCGCCTTTATAACGTACCATAGGATTCCTCTTTCATATATTCCACTGTTTGTTACTTCTCTAACCAGATAAATTGAATTTCTGCACCTCCTTGGTTTTGAAGTCCACTATGCATATCTTAGAAATTTGGGTCTCCTTTGCTAACAATCACGCATTCTTCCTTCTTATGGTTTGCAGTTAGTCCATTCTTCTTGCTTTCTTTTACTACTTTATCTAAGAGGTCTTTCAGTTTCTTTCTTGTGTTTTCCGTGACAACAGTGACGTCTACGCATCTTACATTGTTAAAATTATAGTAAGAAATTATAAATACCTCTTCGTGAGTATTACACATGCGTTTCAAATAGATTGTTCGGAATAAAAGGTGTGTTTCTTTTTATAATTTGTTGTACGAATGTTTTTCTTCCTCCATTCCTCCATATGAATCCGAACACCTCGTCGCCAACTGTTGTAGAGTGGTTTCACAGTGGAGGCTTGTATTTGTACTAAGTCGGTCCTAAAATAGGTTCGACGTACAAAACGTTAGGAACTTGATATAATAGGTAATGACGCAGTAATCTAGTTGTGGTGGCTGATACTTTAATATCCGACTAACGGTCGTCCGAAATCGACTGACTGACCAACGATATTTAGTCAAAACGAGGGCATCATGTGGCACAAAGCCGGTTTAACGTGGGATCTCCGAGCCCGTGGGCTCGGCCAAATATATGCCCATTGAACCCATATAAACGGGTTCAGGGTCGGTTTACCTCCCCAAAAGAGAATCCGCCTTTCGGCGTAGCCTCTTTCGGGTTCCTCCCCGCCCGAAGGTAGAGAGTTCAACCGATCAGCCAGTCGACTGACTGGCCCACTCCCTGAGCGACTCCTACTACTCCTACTTATTATAGGTGGGAGAGTCTATTAACTATAGAATAGGTGTGTTCCACTATTACATAATTTTCTTACAGATATTTTAAAGGATATTGTTCGAACACGTACCATAGCTCCACTTAGATTTATGGCTTATACATATTCTAGAAGGTGATATTTCAACGCCTCTTTCTGTACAATTCGCTCGTACAATATGATTTTCAGTGAAAAGTGAAAATGGGGTTAACATGAGAGTTCCATTATTTCCGGAAAAGCGAAGAAAATTGCAGTACAAAGTGCAAAAATATGTCTTCTTCATAAAGACAGTGCAATGAGTTGAGAGTACTCTTTGTAAGTGATTCCCTAGGTTCAGATCTGAATTTTCTGTCATCTAGAAGCTTAGGAAATTTTCTGTAGACCTGTCGTTGCTGATGATAAGCAAATCGAAATGTCGAGTAAAAGCAGGCAGCAATCGATGAAAATCGTCCAGAATTAGCCAATCAGAATGGTGTCGAAACTCTTCTGGATAGTCAGAGGCCACTAGTCTTTTGGTAGGCAAGATGGATATTGGTACAGTT
Organism: Acanthosepion pharaonis; assembly: GCA_903632075.3. Classification (NCBI taxonomy): domain Eukaryota; kingdom Metazoa; phylum Mollusca; class Cephalopoda; order Sepiida; family Sepiidae; genus Acanthosepion; species Acanthosepion pharaonis. Next base: position 294,635 of record CAHIKZ030003940.1, read on the forward strand.
TACTTGATATATCTAACTACACACATGGTACGCACCTCAACTTGCCCATTCAGAATCTCACTTAATCTCACTTACAGAAATCTCTAATGGGAAGATTTTCATTTCTCTGGACACCACTAAAAAGACCTGTTCATCATCCAGAAGGTGTCAGGTGCTGGGAGAATGTAATGATGATTCTGCCTCAAGGATAGCGAAATTTAGTGGAACAATGGGGTATATTTTTGGTTGAATATGTACAAAGAGAAAAGTGTTCTAAGACAAGGATGTCTCTTCTCACCAATTTATTCAACCTTTACATTGAGACGATTCTGAGAGAATTAGATGTCCTACTACTATTAGCGACCACAAACTTAAAAAAAAAATCCGATATGCATATGACATAGTGAGTCTTCATAGCAGACACAGAAAGAAATTTAAAACAACTCCTTCAGGACGTAAGGAAGGAAAGCGAGAAGAAAGGACTAAACCTTAATTGCAAGATGGAATGCATGATTGTTAGCAAAAGAAACAACCGAACACGCAAATTACAAATTGAAGATAACTGTTGTAGCATACCTACCGACGCTAATGGACATGTTCCCATTCACAGAAATACAATAGTAAATACTGTATGTTGGTCTGCAGTTGCAGATTCGTCTCCAGCTGTGCAGGTCAAACTCTCTGCCTCCGGGTAGAGAATATCCTCAGACGAGTCTATGTCAAAGGGCAGAGTCTCGTCTTGGGAAACAGCTACCCGACTGTTTATACGGGGTCTACGGGGAATTTTTGGCCGAACCTACGGACTCGGATACCTCACAATAAATTTGGCCTTGTGCCACATCCGACCGAGTGGGCGGTTAGTAGATATCCTGCAGTTGGAAGTTCGTCTCCAGTTGTACTGGTCAAACACTCTGCCTCGTGGCAGAGAGAATACCCAGACGAGCCTATGTCGAAGAGCAGAGTATAGTCATGGGAAACGGCTACCCGAACCCGTACAAAACGGGAATTTTTGGCCGATTTTAGCTCGGATACCCCACATTAAATTAGTGCCACATCTTGAACAGACATTGCATTTACATCTAATTATTGTTTGAAATTCACTTAAAAACGTACTTTTATTCCAAACCAATTATTTTCTGTTCTGAAAATCCTTCTGGAATATTTGTAGCCAAAATACAGGGTGTTTCAAAAAGAATACGCCAAAATCATTACAGTTTTTTCAGGTCTATAGCATTGTTGTGGACTGAATCAGTGGTTATTTGATAGAGTGGTTATCAAAGTTTGATTGGGTGTCAGTTTCACCACCGTCGTTAGTATAACTTCCGGTGCAGCTACAAACAGGACAAACCTATCTCGAAATGCTCCAAAACTGGCTATTCACTTTATTGCAAGCAGATTCGACTGACTTCATAGCACTACCCCAATTGGCATCTCGGGCTTAGAGATTATCTGACTGAAAACATGCCTCAGCGATGGATTGGGAGGAGAGGTGCTAAAGACCTTGCTCTCTGTGCTTGGCCTGCCAGATTCCCAGACCTCACTGTGTGTGACTTTTTTTTTGTGGGGGTTATGTTAAAGAGCAAGTTTATCTTCCAGCACTTCCAGCAAGTATCGATGACTTGAAAGATCGAATAACATCTGCAATCAACACGGTGGACCGTGACATGCTGAGGCGCGTTTAGGAGGAATTCTCATATCGGCTTGATGTTGTCCGCGCTGCCGGTGGTGGCCACATTGAGCACTTATAAAACATGAAATGAAACTTGAATGTATATATAACACAGGTGTTCATGCTAGAGGTTTGTAATTTGTTTCGTTTTTGACATATCACCTGATGATTTTGGCGTATTCTTTTTGAAACACCCTGTAGTTTTATTGATTCATATTTATGGGTTTTTTCAAGATAGAATATATTTTTATATTGTAAGATTTTTTTGAAGATAATAATGATTTAGTGTTCTTACTAATTAACCCAAAGCTGGGGTTGGGAGAAGAAGTGGATATATACCTTTCCCAAGGGTACTTGCGCGTAAGTGTATATAACGAACCCAACAGGAATTGGAAATCGGCTGTCCGATTAACGATTCCAAACCATTATCCGATACGCACATCAAATCTTACAGCGCCTAATATACCCAAGCTGTCACTCATCGAGGTACTAACCTGGCTCGATGTTGCTTAACCTCGGTGATCTTACGGGAACCAAGATTATGTGCCGAGAAGAAATTTCTTAAATTTTTAGTTAAATAGTTCGAATAAAGAAGAACCGAAGTACTTTTTATCCCCCAGAGGGATAATTGTCTCGAACCTTCTATTTGAAACTTAACGAAAAGTTATATCAGTAAAAATATACCTCATAAACTAATATTAAATTAAAACAAAGAGAATTATTGCATATCAACAAGATTTTAATTCTTGTTTATTATAAATTTTAATGTTTATAAAAAAAAAGTATTTAATTAATGTTCAGATAGTAGAAATGGCTAACACTAACTGTATATACAGCTTCTAGGACACTCGGGTATATAGGTATAGGTAAGTAGTTAGATCAGCGGATATGTCAAATCGAAAGATACAAAACAGTGTCGAATTATATATATATATATATATATATATGAAGGGGAAGAGAAAGAAGAAGAGAAAAAAGAGTTCGGGAGAGCGAAGGTGGAAAGAATAACACATGAAAACCAAAGAGCTTTTTATGAAGAGAATGTCGCGGGGTTGGCAGCTCGCAGAACTGGGGGCACTAAAAAGAGTCGGAAGGCGCTGGGCAAGTGTAGCGACATCCGGTGGGCAGCAAGCAGCGGGTCAATTACATTTGGCATCCGACGGTCGGGATATGGCAGTTGACATTCGCCAGCCATTTTTCCCGCTTCAAATGCCAGCAGTGAACGCTCGCCCACTTACCACCAACCCTCTCACACATTTTTTTCTTTCCCTTTCTCTTTTCTTTCTTTCTTTCTTTCTTTCCCTTTCTCTTTTCTTTCTTTCTCTTTTCTTTCTTTCTTTCTTACTTTTCTTCCCTTTCTTTTTATTGCGCAGGCGCACGGATACTTTATTCAGGAGCAACACTGATCTGTTGAACTACTTCCAGATTGTGTCAGATTATCTATGATAAAAAGTTCCCTGCCACTGATGTTGCAATTTCTACGGAATTGTTTACACCGCCATTTTGAATGTGATGAAGATGGCGATAGAGTTTCGGAAAATAGTGCGATGAAGTAGCAAATGTAAAAAATTGATAGATACATACGTATAAAATGGTCGACAGTGATTTGAACAGATCCCTGGAATAGATAGATAGATAGATAGATACTGAATAATTTTATAGTACTTAATTGATTAGTAACTAGATTGTTTATATTACACCAGCCTATTTAACTTGTTATACCTAGAGAAATAAAAAAATAATTTGTAATATTAATACATATTTCTTTAACAGTAGGATGGCCGAGGTGTCGTTTTCGACACCTTTAAATTTTTAACAACTTAATATGGAATAACTAGTTTTGGTTCGATGCTGAGGCTTATGGACAATTATTGAATTTTAGCAAAGATGCTTAACAGACTTAATTCTTTAAAAAAATATTCAGTGGAATAGATGATATTTAAGGTTTTACCTTGAATGGCCGAGGTGTCGTTTTTGACAATTGAAATTTCTCACAAGCAATAATACTTGTGTCTATGCCCCCTATCTATTTATCTATACACACACACACACACACAATTTATCATATATATATATATATATATATATATATATATATATATATATATATATATATATATATAATCACTTTCTTTCGGTATGAGGTATACTAATATTTGTGAATTTCTTTTCAGACTTGTTATTCCTCACTTGAATATTGAATACATTAGAGATGGCTGCTTCACAGCGTAATGTAAATAAAGATGTCAAAGGAACTGGCCATCCTAGTGTTAATCTGGAATAATTTCATTTCAAGGGGAAATAACGTTAGGCATTTTGAAAGGCTAGTAATTTCGAGGACAAATAATGACGAAAGAATGTTCAGAAAATTTGATACGCACAGGGTACGTACCAAAGGGTCAGAGGAAATCACCGAGTGTCCTACATAAGAAATTTGTGCAAATGGATTATATATATATATATATATATATATATATATATGTTGTATGTTCCGACCGTCTTCGGATGATTCGAATTTCGAACTGAATCCATTATTTCGTTAACCGTGGTAGATTGTTCTATTTCCACGTGCTATGCCACTTCTGAATATCTACCGTATCAGATATCTCCCTTTAATTCAACTCTAAATTTTTGTTCAACTCAGCTGTAGGTAAGTATTGTTCACAGGTTTTGGGGTCAAGTCACTGGAGTCAACAAACGCTTTTATCACTGGGTCATGTGTTCTTGGGATTTTTAAACCTAATCTCTGAGTTTTCTCCTTTTTTTTTACTAGAGCTCATATTACAATTTTTCTTGTTATTTTTTCTCTAGCACTCTGTATTACTGGTCCGCATATTGTATTCATTTCTATGCTTTGCCGGCTTAGGAGATTTTTGCGGCCTAGAATATGCGCTGATCCCTTAAGTTTTCGTATTTTCTAGTGATGTTCCCTATTATTTCAACTTCATCCCACGGGCTGGGGTGGGGTGATCTCCATTTTCCCTCGATATGTGGGCAACCACAAAATTCTTAAAAATAATAAGCGAAAATTAAAAATTTTATATCGAAAATCAGTGTATATCGTATTCTTTAATTATATATATATATATATATATATATATATATATATATATATATATATATATATATTCGGTTGGTGCAAAAATAATGACGTAATAATGTCGTTTTTTGATGTATTTTTTAACGTCAAAAAAACGACATTGTTACGTATTATTTTTGCACCAACCTAATATAATCCTCCCCAGAGATACTGTTTCGCAGCTTATCAGTATGGCTAGACGTCTGGTTACCTCTAGCTAGGATCGAAATCCGGTATTTCTGTTTACTGGGACTATAAAAGGACACTTTACGTGAACCTTGTATTTTCAGTTGAATAAAGCTTTCTTAAAGCCTACATCTGCGTACTTTTGTCATTGCAGTTCTTTTAAGCATTTACTTTAAATGCAATGAAGAGGCGCTAGATGGGCGATGAAAATTTCAGAAACCAGGCTTCTGCGTTTACAGACATGATTAGAAAGTAATTCCGTTTTAGCAGGCAGGATACAAAAAAGAAAGTAAATATAATGTAATTAAATATCTTTTAATTATGCAATCAACTTGAACAACTGCAAAAAATGTAAGATTGGCATTCCGTATTCGATGACAGTTGCAAGTTGGAGAATGTGTGATTCTCGAAAGGAAACTCCTGGGAATTCAAAGACCATCTTTGAGAGTTTTCCACATTCAATTCTGAAATGCACTATAAGTGACACGCAATCAGATAGAAGAAATGATAAACAGATTCATACGATTAAAATTTATTTCTACCTTAGTTATTTGACTCATGATTCATAACGAAATTACTTTCCGAACAACCTAATATTTTATAAGCATATTGTCATATTGCTAAATGACGCCCTATCCAGGGTTCGCAAGTAGGTCTCTGGTTGTGTATTCATATTAATTATGGAAACAAAATGTCTTTCTGTTTCCCAGTGACTTAACTTTTTTTTTACCCTAGTCTTTTCTTCGTAAACTATTTTTTTTTTTTAGTTTGCTGTATAACATTTGTTAATGGTCAAACATATATATTAAGACATATTATCAAATGCATTGTTTTGACCTTTCATGATAGGATGTTTTATCTTGTTTTGTTTTACGCAATTTCTGTATTTGATTGAAATGTATTTTCAAACTTTTAGTTCCAACATTTCATGAATTTTCATACTAATTTTCATAGAATGGAATATTCTAATTCTTCCTATCTTTTCTTCTTTCAAATACCCATAGTAGTAAAGTACCCCAAAATATTTTCGAAATAACATTTACATTCATAGAAGCCAATTTGATATAAACGACAAAGCCGCTGGCTGTGGAAAGATGAAGCAAAAACGCACAAAGCAGGTATGATGAGCTATGGCAGATATAGCCGGCAATAATATAAACAAAAATGAGAATTAGAACAAATATGGCTGCATGGGCGGGAAAATGAGTATAAAGTCTTAAGGAGGCAGTGTTATGGGCAGCATGAAGTATCGATTAAAAACTGCATGTTAGTTACATCTGTTTTATTTCATTTTGTCTTTGGCAATATTTCTTTTTGTTGGTCTTCTGTCGTTTTGTTCGTCTTCTTTTAGGTTCTTGCTTTTGTTTGCAGTCTGATTTATCGTTGCTTTTCTAACGCTTCGGTTTGTTATGTTTTAATCTTTATTTGCATTTTCGTTCAGCGTCTTGCTCCATCCCTTGCAGGCATGATGTATCAAGAAGGCAAAATAAACAAGCAAAAAATGAGAACCTGATAGCAAAGGGATAAAAGAGACAACAGATATTATCAGTGACTTTGCAAACAGAATAAAATACGCATAGTTCGAGTGAAATAGTCGTTTTGTAACGCAAAAATAAATATGTTGTTTTGATTGTAAGGCAATGAACAAGGGACTGAAAAAAACAATCAACGTCAATTAATTCGGACTTTATTCAATTTATCTTAGAATTTTATTATTTTTTTTCTGGCATTTCGTTTTTACACTCAGTGTTTGTTCCTATTTGGGGATATTGAGTGACAGCAAGTTAACTCGATATTCATTTTGTAATTCATCTAATACAAGGCGTAAAAGCCATTCAACGTAGATGGTTACTGAAGGAGTTGCCTGATTGCAACGTAAGAGGAGGAAGCAGGAAGTGAAGATTATGAAGATATGGCGGATAGATAACAATTGACCCTAGACATTGTTGTGCTTAGGAGAGCATCCAGACGGTTGTCCCTTCCAAAATGTAGCAGTCCTTGGGAAGAAGTCTTCAGAATGGAATGTAAAAATTAAGGAATGCATAGGAATGTTTGTGATACGATACTGTGGATGGAGCAAGACAGATTTTAACAGATACATAGAGTTTTGTATAGTGTCTATGATTCTGTAGATTTTGAGATTTTTTTTTGTATAGTGACCATGATTCCATATATTTTCATATTGGTTTTTGTGTACGGTCCATGATTCCGTAGATTTTCAGATTTTTTGGCATAGTGGTCATGATTCTGTAGATTTTCAGATTTTCCTGATTTGTTTTGAATAATGTCCAGGACTCCGTAAATTTTCATATTTTTTTGTACAGTGTCCATGATTCAGCAGAATTTAAAATTTCCTAGATTTCTTTTGTATATGGTCCACGATTCCGTAGATTTTCAGACTTTCCAGATTTATTTTGGATAGTGTTCATGATTCCGCAGATTTTACAGAGTCTATCTTTTTATAATTTTTGTAAAACTATTGGAAAATTTAAAACAAGAAGTAATCTGAAGTATTTATGGTAAATAATCTCAGTTTCATAGGACATAGTTTTCGTAAACATTCTGAAAATACATTTTACAAACATAAAAATTATTATGGAAGTTGCTTTTCAAAAAATCAACAAAATATAACATAAATGTCCAAGACAAACGTAAAAATTTAATACGGGTTTATGCGTCGATCTTGATTCTTTTTATGCATTCTGAACTTGAAACGGGACCAATTGTAAATTCATTTTGTCTGGTAGAGGTGTCAGCCCTTTCTCCGTTACTCAGTTTCTTAATTACTATATTAAAATCAAATGCAAAGATTTGTCTGAAAATGAAACGTTTTTCCCAAAAAAGTTGGCGGTAGAAGGGATTAAAATCTTCAAGAATAGGGTCAAACGTTATCTATCCTTCATATCCCCATAATATGCATTGCTTATTTCCACATTTATACCATCACAATCACCTCAGTAACTTTTTACCTTTTGTAGGACTTTGGCTTTGTATTGGGTTGGTATTCAGCCATAAAAACGCCCGATTTTTCTGGTATTGAACTCTGTTCGACTATTCGCATCGATAGCCGTGATTCTCTTTATGCACCCCATAATAAGAATCCTTTCTTAAATCACAGATTCTTATTTTCCTAATTTTCAAAGGCCCCGCCAGATTTTATCCATGATACGGTCCAAGGTTATCATGAATATAAATGAAGAAAAGTCTTCAGGCAAGAGACATGTGGTTCTACAGAAGGATACTGAGAATCCCACGGATTGAACACGTGAGCAACGAACTAGTTTTTGAGAAAGTGGAATTAAAAAGGAAACTTATGTTTAGAAGGAGACAGTTGAGATTGGGCGCATAATGGGGAGAACGGGCTTCGAAAATTTGACACTTACGGGATATGTTGAAGACAAAAAAATGAACAGAAGAAGACAGCGCATAACCTACATAACGAGCTTGTGGAAATGGTTGGCAGAACAGGGATTAGGAGAGATCGCATAATGACACAATTTACTAAGAGCTACCAAGGACAGGAAAACGATGTTCGCCCACGTCCTGAATGAACACGGCACATAGAAAAAGACCTGGAGTTCCAAAGCAGTCGCTTTGAATTGGTTAGAGGGAAGATTGCTTAATTTCGATGAGGAGATGAGAACGAGTATTTTGACGTTATTTAACCGGAAGTCCTCCTGCTTGTCAATCTATGTTCGCAAATATCGTTTTATTTTATTTCCCTTTTGCAATTTCCAGTGACCTGGCTCCAATTTTTTCTTCTTTTCTTTCCTTAGTCTTGTCTTATATTGTAGCCGTTGTTACTAAAGATTTGTTAAGACACTGATATTGTTTTTTTTTTGTTTGTTTGTTTTTCTTTTCTGTCAGTTGTTTCGAAATACTTTGTCTTAGATTTGAATATTGTTTTTTTTTGTTTCTTTTTCAATCACAACAGTATTTCAAAATTTTTCTCATGATTCTTGTTGTGGCTTTTGACGTCTTCAAATTCCATTGCAACGTGAGGGTTGGTTAGTAATGCTGTTTCTACAATATTTTGACATCTCTCTTCAATTTCCTTATCAACATATGGCTTGTAACTGGATTGTTTATTTTTATTTGGGTGCGTTCGTATCATTTTGATTTTTTTTTCCATTTTTTCACAATGACAAGATGACGTTTCTTAATAATAATAATAATAATAATAATAATAACAATAATAATAATATATGTAATACGCCACACACACACACATATATATATATATATATATATATATATATATATATATATATATATATATATATATATATATACTTACATGTTTGTTTGTAAATAATTAAGGGTTAGTGTGCATTTTTTTTTTTGCGTAACAGTTGAAGGAATTGTGCAAAATAACGATTAACCACCGCACCAAATTTAAGTTATATTTGTGTTTTTTTTTAAAGAAAAAAAAAGACATTATCAAAATAAATAAATAGTTTAATAAATAGTGAAATAAAAATTGTTAGTGACAGACATGAGTTACGGGCTACATTAATCGTGTTAAATATTTGTTTTACGAATTTAACCATATTTTATTTAAATTAATTTTCAAAAAAATAAGGCTCGCTATAGTTTTGCTTTAATAAAACTTAAAATTATTTACTTTTTTCATCTTAGTAACAAACTAAAAAAAAAAAACAATATTGTTTATTTTTTAATGATTGAAAAAAAAAAAAATTCCATAACATAAGTAAATTATATTTCGATAGGGCGAGGACCCTTGCACCGGCCCGGCCTGGACGAATTCAAAATATGTTCTTTGAAATTTGTTTTTGTAAAGTAAAGTAAAAAAGAAGGAGATATTATGTTTCGTTTTTAAAATCTTCAATAAAGTATCAATAGTAATAAGTTAAAATAATTACAGAAAAAATACAAAAATGAATTCAAGACAATAGAAAATTTAAAAATACATATAGCGTTTCGAAATTATCAGCAGAATTAAAGTGTAAAAACGAACGGGAATAATAATTATTCCCATTCGTTTTTTTTTTCTTTTTAATTCTGAGAATTTCGACATGCTTACAAAATAGATTCTAATGCAATTATTACGTATTTTTTTATTTTAAAATATCTTGGCAAATTCAAATCATACGATGATATTTTTTTTTTTGCAAAAAAGGTGGATTGAATGATATTGAGTCTGAATATATATTTATTTTGTCGTAAATTATTGTGGAATTTGGTAATAGCTTGAGAAAAAAGATGAAAAAAGATGAAATACATTGCTCATAGTAGGACAACAAATAAGCAGACACTGAAATTAGAGATTGGATCTACAGACTGCCAAATATTACTCAGACCTTCCAAAATTTACACAAAAAATTTTGTGCTTAGGAACTTTTGCAGTAAACATAATTATGATTGTAAATATGTAACATTTATGAGGATAATATACGGATATCTTTCCTTGGGTGTTTATAAATTGTACACTGTTCAATTATTAACATTAATAGCGAAGGATTAAAATAGTTATTGGATTAAACGAAAATTACTTACAATAGAATACATATTATAATAGATTCCTTCTTGCCGTCAATTTTAACGACCAGTGTAGACTACTACTACTTTACTACTAATAATAATAATGAAGATGATAATAATCATGATGATGATTTTAATAATAATAATAATAATAATAATAATAATAATAATAATAATAAGAAGAAGAAGAAGAAGAAGAAGAAGAAGAAAAAGAAATCTTGTCAGTATCTTAATTTGATTGCTATTAAAATATCTTAAAACAGAACGTTCACTATTTTATGTTTGCGGAGAGCCAAGTTCTAATTCCAGTTGGGTTCGTTATATTCACTTACTCATAAATAATATTGGGAAAGGTATGGATCCACCTATTCCTCCTCAGCTATGGGTTAATTCTTACTGGTTAATTAGTAGGAATTTTTTTATCAGTAAATCATTATCGCCACGAAAAATACCACAATCTAAAAATATTTTCTAGCTTTAAATGTCTTGCAAAATGTTGATTAGCCGTAAAAAATAAATATATCAATCAATTTTTCTTTTTGCGAAAAATAATTCAGCCTGTATTTATTTCGGGTAAACATGTATGCATCATCGTTTACCTACCCTTTTACACATTCTTCGTTTTTAGTTTACATATTACATATTTTCGTTTTTATTTATTGTTGTTTTTTGCACCATAATGTTACGACCAGATTTGAGTGTGCTTTATAGTAGTAAGTAGTAATATGTTACATCCCGTATAAAGCGTATGAACAAAATTCGTTCTGAAAAGTACTATCAAGAAACACACGCATTGAATAGATGGACATAAACTCTGTCTGATCGTTGATCTATTAATCTGCATATATGAAAAATACACATTTATAAATGACAAAAAGTCAATGACAAGAGCATCCCAACAAAAGACATTATTTATTTCATATGCTGTGATGCGACATTTCAGCCTCTGTATCCTCAGAGCAGACATAACTGTAGGTTATTAAAACAGTTATTTTAAATTTTTAAGAAAATATTTTTTTTGATGGTGTGGGGGGGGGTAAAAATTGTATCAACAATTTCTTGAGAATAATGTTATTCCAAATCCAAGCCCTACTATTTAGCCGAAAGGTGAAGGATTCATATTGATTTCCCAAAAGTATTTGCGCCTAAGTGAATGCAACTAACCAGACAAGAATTCGAAATCCGAAACCTTGATTTCGCATCCCGAGTCGGTAGCCATTACAATATTCGCACATCACACGACATGTCAGAACCGCAGTGGTATGCATACGGACGCACGCGCGCACACACGCGCGCACACACAAACACACACACGTGTGCAGGTATGTCGTGTGTGTATCTGTGTATATGATTAGATTTATTAGTATGCATATAAACCTATGCTTCAATGCTCTTTCGTAAGGAATTTACACACAGACAAACAAATATTAGTTGTGCCTTTATATAATATATATATATATATATATATATATATATATATTAATTACTATTCTCTATATATAAATGTTATTTCAGTGCATATACGTGTTTGGGTAGAGAGAGACACATTTGATTTTTAATGGTGAAAATATATTATCTAAATTTAAATACCTCTTATGTTAATAAGAATAATGCTTGATTAGAAATATATTAATTGCTATATATATATATATATATATATATATATATATATATATATATATATATGTGTGTGTGTGTGTGTGTGTATGTGTGTGTGTGTGTGTATATATATGTGTGTGTGTGTGTGTGAGTAAATTATGATATATGTGATATAATTATATATGTATGTATGTGTATATATGCATATATAATACATATTTGTATATGTACTTTTATGTATATATATGTGTGTCCGTTTTTATATTTATATGTATATATATAAATAAATAATGTATATTTATGTATGTGTACCTGTGTGTATATATGAATATATATATTTGAGGCTTTGTACATATGCTTGATTGTCTAAGTGTATACATATATGTATTTACCCGCATGTTCATCTGTATATATGTGTATATATATATATATATATATATATATATATATATATATATATATATATATATATATATATATATATATATGATTTAAACCATATCCAAATTCGCCGGTGCGTCCATTGTTTCTTTTTTGTTTCTTAAACTTTTTTTCCCTTTTTTGATAATGTGGTGAAAAAAATCAATTACATTTCTTGGACGGGCGGGGCATTTGCAAAAATTCAAAATAAAACATCAGATAGATAGATAGATAGATAGATAGATAGATAGATAGGAACAGACGAAGAGAAATCTGAACAGATGTAGATAGATAGATAGGAACAGACGAATAGTAATCTGAACAGATGTAGATAGATAGATGGATAGATAGATAGATATATAGATAGATAGGAACAGACGAAGAGAAATCTGAACAGATGTAGATAGATAGATAGATAGATAGATAGATAGATAGATAGATAGATAGACAGAAAGATAGATAGATAGATACATACATACATACATACATGCATATATGTGAACAGACGAAGAGAAAAATATGAAAAAATGTAGATTGATCTTCTTTATGTCTTTTGGTGATCAAATACCTCCTGTTACGTGCTATTATTCGACACACGACAAACGCCGATAATGGCTTTATATTTTACAAAACGCTTAATCGAAGGCTGGCTTTTAAACATTTTATTGATATATATATATATATATATATATATATATATATATATATATATATATATATATATATTTAAATATATATATAAATTTCATATCCAAATTCGCCGGTGCGTCCATTATTTCTTTTTGTTTCTTAAACTTTTTTTTTTTTTTTTGATAAAGTGGTGAAAAAAAATCAATTACATTTCTTGGACGGGCGGGGCATTTGCAAAAATTCAAAATAAAACATCAGATAGATAGATAGATAGATAGATAGATAGATAGATAGATAGATAGATAGGAACAGACGAAGAGAAATCTGAACAGATGTTGATAGATAGATAGATAGATAGATAGATAGATAGATAGATAGATAGATACATACATACATACATACATACATACATGTGAACAGACGAAGAGAAAAATATGAAAAAAATGTAGATAGATTTTCTTTATGTCTTTTGGTGATCAAATACCTCCTGTTACGTGCTATTATTCGACACACGACAAACGCCGATAATGGCTTTATATTTTACAAAACGCTTAATCGAAGGCTGGCTTCTTAAACATTTTATCTGATATATATATATATATATATATATATATATATATATATATATATATATATATATATATATATATATATATATATGTAAGAGCTCTCATTTCCTAAGAGATACACCGCGTGTATATATATATATATATATATATATATATATATATATACGCACACAGACATATATTACTTCATTTCTTCAGTGTTAGGCTTGAATTTTCGGGGCCAATTATGGGATATTTTCAGACACATAATCTCTATGCCACGCTCAGCGGCACACGATCGAGGCCAATTGTTGAAAAGGGCCATTGTTTTATTCTGTCAACCAATTTACGACAGGGGCGGCAACAGCCACATCCTTTTTGATCAGTAGGTCGCTTTATTAAACGCTGGCACGTAATAGCCAAAAGCAAATATATAATGGTCATTAGGTTACCAAATGGAAGTGAACTGGAGTAATTGCCGGCAATTCTCCGCCGCCCTTCCCAGTTGTTCGATAACATCAGGCAGCAGCTCAACCGCCTTAGGGTTTAAGTCCCACCATGGGCTATATGTATTGACGGGGGTGGGGGGTCAGTTTATCACCCCCCCATCTATTGACATCATATTCTGTTCTGAAACATAACATTTGGGAGTTGGCCTCGGTTGTTCTTGATTCGTTAATTACTGCCCAATTGTGCCCACATCGGTGCCACAGTATTAATGGAGAACAGGCCTGGATTATTAACAGCGTTAATTGTTCTATTTTATTTTGTGGTACTTTTGTTTTTTTGTCGTGCAAAGGGAATCAGTATTTTAATGTTAAGTCCATCCTCATTTTGTTATTTTACTTCATTGTTTTTTTTTTCTCTCTTTTCCCAATTTACCGTCTCTTTCTGACAGTCTCTCTTATACTGACTCTCTCACTTTCTCTCTTTCTCTTTTTCTTTCTCTCTTTTTCTTTCCTGGAACTAATTACCAACCACCTAATTTTCATTCATTTTTTTTTTCTTATTTAATACATATCCAACATATATTACATTCACTAAACAACCCGATAGTCCACCCTTGGGGTTTGCCTTTTTGCCATCTGCCCATATTTCGGGTTTTTTTCTCTTATTCTCTTATATATTATCAAAATAGCCTAGTTTCTATAGATCGTTATAATAGGAAAAAAGTGAAATTTGGTTTGATTAAACACTGTCCTTATTTTTTTTATATTGAGCTGAAAGGTGGAATAATAATAATAAGTTTTAAATTATTTAATGAGTCTTTCTCTTGATAAGACGGCAGAGAAAACGAAAGAGAAAATCTAACGGTTAGAAATAAAGAGGAGACTTTCTTCTAAGTGATGTCGGCCACAGTGAAGAAAACTGAGAGAGAACATCAAAACTCATAGAAGCAAATAATTAACTTTTTTAGAGTGATAATTACCTGACGGCAACTCGCCAATCAATAAAATTAAAACTGATGTTCAATAAATTAGTAAAACGAATTGGAATAACAATTTCAGTATAGTGAGCAATCGACTTGAGTTTGACGATGTAAACAAAGAATGTAAACCAGAAGTTAACCCAGATAAGAAGAGCCGTACAAGCCTTTGCAATCTGACTCTAATGACGAGCAGAAAAATATAAACGGAGAATAAATTAGCTCAAACAATTTCAAATAGAAAACCCTCCAAATTAGGAAAGATGATTAAAATATACGACATATGAAAACAGTTAACCACTGGGGAGGTCTTTTTCAAGAGCAGGGGTCAGGTAAACTTTGTCAGCTCTGACGGATTTGCTATTGAGACAGGAATAAATGGTAGTGTCATCTGCATAAATGCCTACTTGGGAACTGATAACACCAGGAAGATCATTTATGAAGATCAGAAACAGCGTAGGGCCCAGGATAGAGCATTGAGGGACACCTGCGTTCGTGTGAAAGGATCTGGAAGCGAGTCTATTGAAAACGACATTCATTTCGCGATCTGATAGGAACGATTGGATTAAATCAAACCCGCAGCCCTGGATCTTACATAGAAGACCAGGTTACCAAACCTTGTCAAAAGCTTTCGAGATATCTAGAGCCACAGCTCGAGATTCGCCGTTATTATCAAGAGCTTGATATACATATTCTGTTATAGGCGTTTGTACATCAGCGGTAGATCTGGCAAAACGGAAGCCATATTGTTTGTCAGAGTGTAGGTCGTGAGAAGTAAGTTGCTTAACCATTTTCAGTCAGTTATGTGCTTAGGCGATCGTGTATCTTTCGATATATGATTGACGAGGCATATTTTCCCCGCAGGAGGTTGCCATTTCTTTCTGCGGTAGACCAGTTACCATCTAAGGTTACAGAAACTGGTCTATCCTGCTATTTACCCATAGCTGGGGGGGAAAGAAAATGATTCATACCTTTCTCTAGTGTAGTGTATTAGCACGACAGGAATTCGAACTGGGATCTCCGATTCCTCAATCAGAGCCGCTATCCATTACTCCACCGTAACCATTTCAGCATTGATTAAAGCCTCGAATTTTTTGCCGAAAGCAGGGGGGGGGGCTACTAATAGGGCGATTGTTACAAGGATCAGAAGGTTCTCTATAGTTATTATAAAAGGAACTACAGAGGAGGACTTTCAACAAGGTGGAAAACAGGAAGTAGGAAGGCAATAGTTTGGAGTGTTTGGATAAATCTGCAGCCAGGTTGGGAGCACATTTCTTTAGGACGACATATTGGATACAGTCGCTATCGTTTGTCTTGTAGGAGTCTAATTTGGAAATGTTGTCTGTGACTAGTGTCGGAATTATGCACATATCACTCAGTGGAGCCTCAGTTCTAGGGTTGGGGTACTCCAAATGAATCGAGTGTTAAGCTGGATGAGAATTTCCGAGCAAAGCGTTCAACCTTATCTGCTGAAGATGTCAGGACTTCAAATTGATTGAATAAAGGAGGGATTGAGGTTTTGTTGCTGTTCAGCACCCTCTTCCAGATCCGCCAATAATCTCTATAACCGAGCTTGCGAGATGCTATACATTGTTTCATTCGATCAGCAAACTGTCACTTCGCCTCATTAAGGACACGCTTGCCCTTATTACTAGCAGAGACAAAGAGACGTCTGTCGCAATCAGACGTGTTGCTCTGGTACAGCCGCAAGAAGTGATTCCTATGGGCTATGGCGACCGAGAATCAGGTTAGAAACAAGGAGATGAACGTGACTTAAGCTGGTATTTCCTTGCGGAAATGAAAGCTTTCTGACGGCTTTCACACAGGAGACATCAGACGCTCATTATTGAACGGGATGATGATAAACTTCATTCAAAGGGACGTCACGAAGGAAATCACGGAACGAGTTCCAATCCGTTCGTTGATAACAGAAGGATATTCTGTTGGTAGGAGGTTCCCGTGGAAGAGCGTAAGAAGATGTTTACAGACACTACAATTATACTTGCCATATCGCTGGAAAGTACGCCATGAGTTGGGGATATAGATAAAAAAAGAGATCAAGAAGAGAAGTGTGCCCATCAAGTATTACTGGGAAACTGTGTCCATCACTTGCGTGGGAGATTGAGTGATTGAGAAGTTCAAGGTTTGGATGCCAGCAAGATCAGTGACAGTGTTTAAGCTACCTTGTGTGGTGGGCATTAAAGTCACCGAACACAAATATGTTTGTAAACGGGTGTAGGGAGATGGCCTTGTCTGTATTATCGGAAATACTATCTAGAAGGCAACAGTCTTGGGAGGAAGGGAAACAGTAAAGAAAGAACGGATACCTGACTGAGTTTATTAGAGAGATACTGAGACACATGTAAGAATGGTCTGGAGATTCAAGAGTATTCCTAGCCAGCGGGATATGTTCGGAGACATAATCTCCCAGGCTATACATGTGGACAACAGAATCCTTCCTAAAGTGAGGAAGATAACCAGGAATCGAGATATTAGAGGATTGGATTGAAGAGTTAAGATTAGTTTCGCAGTGAGCGAGAATATCCGGAGACTTTTCGAAGAGGAACGATTCCTCACTGCAGAAGTTGTTACGAATACCACAAATGTTGGAGAAAGAAAGGTTAAGGGGCGTTAGGTGATATTTGTCGAGCTAATTTAGTTTTGACTGCTTATAGTCATGGCATGTTAAAATGGTTAGGGTAGTAGTAGTAGTGAATCGTCTAATGTAACATGTGCGGCAAGGAACTGGGGTAGACTGCAACATAGTATGGCTTCGGGGTTAGCCACCGGGGGTTCTTGCAAGAACACCCTTTCATGCGCCACATGGCACTACAAGAACCCAGATATTATACGACTGTTGAACAGAGTAGCCTCTCTAAACGATAAACATGAGTTCGAGCTCCTAACTCCCAGTTGCAAAGCAGCAATCAGAAAACTTCCAAACCTGTACCACCAGTATGTTGCCACCATCCACACATATCACAAAAAATTAATAACAGCACCACTATTAAGGCCTGGGTAAAGGAAAGGAACTGGGAACCCCTTCCTGCGCGGGAAATAAAGGATGAGCCTTTACCCCTGTTCCAGAGAAGGAAGAGAAATATGGACCGGGCGATAGGTAATGCCTATCGCTTCCTATTTAAAAGAAAGTTTGTAAATTTTTGCTTAGTTAAAGCCGTGATGCCCATTAGAAATTCAACAAAGAAATAAAACTAGCAGGGATCTACATCTGGGCGAACTTTCAAAAACAGTACTAATTTGAGTTCCCGCTAATTTTTTTTTTTTTTTTCAAAGAATGTACATTCAAGTAATTTATTTGAAAAGTATATCTGCGGCCCGCAGAACTTTTTGATCATCCGATGTATAACTAACATTCTAGTATATTAACGCGAAGAGGAGGTAATAGGTAGTAGAGGTCTGTCCCTAGAATCATGAGTGAAGGGCCAATTAGCCAACTCGATAGCAGCAGGATAAAAAAGGAAAGAAAAACAAAAACATAAAAAACATGATGGCTTATAAATATTAAGATTAATTGTAATCCAAATGATGAAAGATTCAAACGAGAAATTTAAACTCAAATTTAAACACTCAAATACCACATCATTTAGAACAAGATAAAAAGAAAATATTTAAACTAAAGTATATTGCTTTTAAAAATATCAGATTATATATTTTGTCTTTAAAATGAATATAAACTTGTATTGTTTTACTCTGTAAGATTAATGGTAAATTGGACAAGTTAAATTTCGACAATTTTATAAAAATAACGGTTCCATTTGTTAGTCCATAATATCCGTAATTTTAAACTATATATATATATATATATATATATATATATATATATATATATATATATATCAGGTAATCGATCCGTATTAATTATTAAAACTGATCCAGAGAGAGCTCGATGTTTTCATTTTAACAGAGCATATATAATTTTTTACAGCAGAAACACAAAAATTACCTCAACATAGATGTTCTGTTTACGGCTATCACCAGTCCCTAAGTGTCTGTCTCATAACATTGTTTTAAATTTATTTTCAATGTCTATCCTCCTCTTGTAGATGCCTTTTTAATGAGAGTGCGTTTGTGTTAGCGATTGGTTGGGGCGTAAGTTATCTTATCCCGAGGAAGCGGTCTGATGTTGGAGTTTATTTATGACCACTACTTCTTGTTTGTAATTTAATATCAGTTCCTACTATGTGGTGGCCAGGATTTGTTGTTTGTAATTTAATATCAGTTCCTACTCTGTAGTGTTTCTTATAACAAAAAGTCCCGGAGTGCCTTTTCTGGGAATCACAGTGACTACTTTTCTTTTCTTTTTTTAACTACAGGTGTCTTATATCATTAAAATATTAATAAGTGATGGGGGATTTAAACTTAATCCCGTTAAGCTTAATGTAAATTAGTTGAGTTATAGATTTATAGATTATGTGTAATACCGGAACACCCAATGGAATAAATCATGTACAACACATATGCTTACATATCTTCATACATACATATATGTACATTTACATGTCCATACATATATGCCACTATACGTACACATACACCCCCACATATATGCACATGTATTCTTACGTAATTTGGAATTTATTTCTAGGTCTACATTTCGTGATTAGTTCTCTCCGTTGATTTAGTAGTTTGCATTGATCTTTATATTTTATTATCCTGATTTTTTATTCTAATTAATTAATTTTTCCGCATGTTTTCCGATGTTTAACCATTTTCAACATCGGAAAAAAATAAGGAAAAATTACTTCCTTTAAATAATATGTGAAAATAACCACTTTCCGCCAGATGAAGGTCGAAAAACCCGAAACACGTCTAGCAAAAATAGGGAAAACAAAGTATAATATATATTTAAAAAATCCACATTAAAAACAAAAACGTTTGCGGCTTATCTGTTCTCTTTAAAATATAAACGTTTCTCTCGTTGGAACAACTATAACCGCTTCCTCATATATATATATATATATATATATATATATATATATATATATATATATAATTTGAATAAAAACAGACCACTTTAAGGTTCCATGTAATAAATAAATTATTTTACCGCAGCCCTTTTAAAAAGACTGCGGATCATCAGACTTTACTTCCAAACAAAAAAATGAAAAGAACATTTACACATTTTTGACGGGCCTTATTAAACATATGTAAATTAACGAAGTGAGGAAGTGAGGGGAAGAGAGAAGACATGAGTGAGTTAGCAGATATTGACACATTTAAACGGTTGACTTAACGGAAGTTATATATTGATATTATATTATATATTGATTTTTATCCTCCTTAGGTTTACCCATACGGATTACCTAGTTTTTTCATAAACTATATATATATATATATACGTAGATATATATATATATATATATATATATATATATATATATATATGTGTGTGTGTGTGTGTGTGTGTGTGTGTGTGTGTGTGTGAATTGGGATCAAGTATAGATCGAATATGGGTCGGAATCAGCTAAAATGATTCGATAAAGACCAAACAGGAAATGTTTGTTCATAAGGACTTTCATCAAATCCAAACATAAAGAATCTAAAATATGTCTATCTCCTACTACTATCAGCACGACAATTGGTAATGCATAAAAGCACCCCCCAAATCAACATGCGGCGGACACCCACTATACATAAATAAAAGTGCCTATAACACACATGTACACACACTAACGAATACACTTTATCATTCGAAACCAGCACAAATTAGAATCATGAAATACACGTATACACATAAACTTATACAGGAGTTCTGCTTTACATGACAAAATGCACATGAAGTCCGCTTGACCAATTAAAAACTGTTGTGATGTCCTCCCTCTAATAAGTCTATTGTGGACTCTTCCACTTACTATAAATTTAGTAAGAAAAGTCAGCGTCGGGGGAACGGTGATACAGACTGAACTCTGGTCAACCGACACACACTCTCATGTCGTGTAACACATTTCTGTTGTATTTACTGTTCAATACGCTATTTATCTGCAACCTCTTGTTTTGTTATTTCTTAACCATTTACTTGGTCACAAAAAAAAAACAAACAGCAGAAAATTAAAATCCGAGAATATTTTATTGTTTCTCCAACTCAGATTCTCTGTAAAAGTTTCCTATTCGTTCCTTCACAAATATACATACACACACGCACGTGAACACACACACACACACACACACCTCTCTCTATATATATATATATAGATCCGACAGTATGAAGAAAAATATACGGAAAAAAACAAACAAAAATCATAATATGCAATTATGCTGTTTTAATGTTAATATAATGTCAATGTCGGACGTTTCGGTCTAGTAATACGGAATACGTCTTTTCATGTTGAATTAAATATAGTCTAATGTTAATTATGTTTTATGAATATGTCCTGAAGATGGTCTACTAGACCGAAACTTCCGACGTTGACATTATATTAACATTAAAACAGCATAATTGCATATTAGGATTTTTGTTTATTCCGTATTTTTTTATATATATATATATATATATATATATATATATATATATATATATATATATTCAAAATTTTGAAACTACCTGCGTCTCTCGTTTTGTGCGCATGTGTAGACGTCGCAACGTCAATAAAGCCCAGTCCGATGAAATCCTTCCAGTTTGTTATATTTTTCTAAATACTATTTATTGATATATAAAATTATACAAAATTATATATGTTTATATCATATATATATATATATATATATATATATATATATATATATATATATATATATATATATATATCCCTCTCGTAGGTTGAGCACATTAGAAGAAAGATAATTGTCGGCTCCTGTTAATTAACGCTAACAGCTCTTTGCTATGAATTGAGTACTCTGGTAGCCGGGAATGCCTATATCTCATGGGCTGATAGTCTAAGGTTGAATGACTACGACTGATGTCATATTCGGTCGGACTGCGATCCTGGCTTGAAGCAATCGCAGGTCTAGTCACACTGAGGAGTTATGATAAAACAAAACAATCTCTCTGTGGATGACTATATAAAGAACAAATATTAAACGTTTAGCAATCAAACATGTTTCACTTTTATTGTTATTGGGCATAATTTTGATTTTAATCCCTAAAACATATTTGGGATTTTTTGGAGAATCTTTTTATTGGAGAATATCTTATTTGGAGAAATATGTAGCAAGAACACTATACCACGTATGTTAGCAATATTTAATGCACGAATGATTGGTAGATTTATAAATGTGCCGGATGGATTCTGGCGAGAAACATTGTCTGTCACGAAACAGTGAACCAACATTGCTAGCATGAAATGTAGCAACAGATTCAATATAATAACTCCATTTATTAACCAAATTTGCTTATCATCATAATCTCTCTCTCTCTCTCTCTCTCTCTATATATATATATATATATATATATATATATATATATATATATATATATATATATATATATATAGGGAAAAGGTTATAGTTGTTCCAACGAGTCAAAATGTATATTTCTGCTACACGTCTTTCCGGTGTCGTGACCTACGTCAGGCAAATAAAAAGAATACATTTTTAAGAGGAATAAATTTTCCTTATATTCTTTTAATGCCTCATTGTTCGTTTTCTGTATTTGTTTGTGAGCCTTGAACTCCCATCTGCATTGTTGGCAAAAGTGTATTTCTGCCAAAGTGTTAATAAAACCAATAGGTTTGGTATGAGAGCAGATGATGATAGATGTGTTGATGAGAGATGTCTTTCTATCCATGTTAGCCTGCTTATGTAAATTCCCTCTCCATCTATACATACTGTCTTATAAGAAGAAATCAGCATACGCATATATTGGAGTGGGTAGAATGGTAATTCAACAGATTTCAATCGGCTAGTTTGAATCGTCTTCAAGAAGCGACAGCAAGATCTAAAAGGTCAGCCAATCTAACAGTGATCACTTCCCAAAATCCTCACTCTTGCTGCATATGCGGCCTCCTTTGTAAATCACCAGCGGGTCTTAAACTGCCATTTTATATTATCGCCCAAATTTCATAACTGAATCAATTGGTTAAGTTGGCATGTCCTCATACGTTGAAACCTACGGGAGAGCCCATTATATACACATACACATATACATAGATACCCCCATATATATATATATATATATATATATATATATATGTATGTATGTATGTATGTAGTTAAATTCTCAGATGAATTCTGTGGATAAGACAGATTGGTATCAAATGACAATTGGAAGAAAATCTTACATTTTGCCGACGCGTTTCGTCTTCCGACTTTCTCTAGGCAAAAATGAAATCGAAATGTTTTTGTTGTTATAGTTACATTAAAAATCCAAATTTAAAAATTTAGACGCTTCTGTCTAAGCCTTTTTTTCTGGTTAATGTAAATTACTTTTATAGTAAAAAAAAAAAATAATAATAATCCCTTACTATAAAAGTAATTTAGTCTGTAATTTAATTTAGGACTCATTGGGATGCAAACTGCTGATGAGTCCCAAATATAGGACGAAACGGCCGTCCGAGGCTTTTTGCATTCTGTTGAGGTTTCTTCTAGACTCGATGAATTACTTAATTATAATTATCTCAAATCCTCCTAATTTCTATCACATATATCTATATAGCTATATATATATATATATATATATATATATATATATATATATATATATATATATATATATATATGTGTGTGTGTGTGTGTGTCTTGTATTCAAAGCAACCGATGATTTTAGCAGATAGTAACCCGAAGAATTACGCTATGTAATAACAAGAGGAACAAGGTAGAAGAGAAATTAACACATTTAAAATATTCCAAGTCCAATTCTATTGATTCGATAAAGTCGACATTTTGAGTAGCATAATGTTGATAGTTACGTTTTATCCAGAGCACCGGTTTGCAAACTATTTCTATTCGCCACCAACACTTAATTGTCCTCGTAGTATAATGAAGTTAATAGAAATAACGATAATTGTAATTTACAACTCTACAATTATTACTCGTTGCGATGATGATAAATGAAGATAATGGAAAAATGGACAAGTTATGATATTAATGGCGTAACAAATCGATCAGGGCAAGTTGCCTTAATACACAACTGCAATTACACGTTTATTGAATAGATTATCGTTAAAACAAATTCATAAAGAAAATTGAGCGATTACGGCTTCTGAAATTCTCCCATAACAAATAAATGAATGGAATCACGTGGATCAAATAAAGTTGAGCGTTCGAAATTGTCAGAAGCGAATACCTCAGATTCATGAGAAAAGCCAAATGCTACGTCAAACAAAATTTAACAATGATGTGGAATTTGTTCAGATAGAAATTATCTTTAATGTTAACAATATTCAAAAAAAAAATATTTCATCAGCCAGGTTAGGATAGTTTTAAACAACTTATAGTTTTGTTAATTTAGTTTGTTTTTTTTTGTTTTTTAAAAAAAAAGCCCCAAGTGGAACTCGTATATACGTTCAACCGCTAACTACGCTGTAAAATGGTCAATTCCCTGTAACTCTCAAGTAAGTACCTGACTCCTCATCCTATAATCTGCCTTTACAAGAGGCAGAAAAATGCCTAAAATGGATCGCGGCTGTCATATTAAGGCATCTGCTGCCCATTTCTGTTTTTCCAGTCTCGAGAGATTCAAAAAGCCTCAGATTTTCTACCCGGCGTCACCTCTCGCACCGACAGGATGTGATAAGCATCTCACTGCTTTATCGGTACTTCCATGGAAAGTGCTCAAGCGTACTGCAATTCTTCGATTCGCCAGTTCTAATCTTCACGGCAAGGACCCGCCACGACACACAAATTTTAGCAAATCACACACATTCCTACCGTATTTCATAAGCGCAAAGTAAATTCCACTCCAGCAGCTACTTCCCGTGAACAACTGCTCTGTAGTACCGACTCCCTAGGGGATGTTTCCCCGATCAATACAATGTTAACCAGTTCAAGTCTAAGGTAAACCGTTATGTTGCTCTTCTATCAGCATGAACTGCCACTATAACCCACTATCTCAAATGGCTCTTGAGCCTTGTACAGGCTGAATCTCAGTGAGGGGTGTGTGTGTGTGTGTCTGTGCGCTCATATATATATATATATATATATATATATATATATATATATATATATATATATGTATGTATGTATGTGTGTGTGTGGGGGGGTGCGCAAAGTATGTGTATATAAATATGAATATATATATATATATATATATATATATATATATATATATATATATATATATATATATTATATATAACATATTTGTTGATTGAATTTGTGACCCTGGGTTTCACGCTTTTGCGATCGTCAGACAAACTGATTATTTTTTTTAAATTTTGGATTTATGTAGTTTGTCTGACTCACATCAATCCAACCAAATAATATATATATATATATATATATATATATATATATATATATATATATATATATATGTGTGTGTGTGTGTGTTTGTGTGGGTGGATGTCCAATGAATGAGTGTTCAATATCTAAATAAGTTCCTGTTTAGCCTTGACACCTCATTTGAGGCTTACCAGTGATTTGCAAAAATAGTTCGCACATGGTGCAAGAGTGAGAATTTCGATTTGGAGACCATATTTAAGAGATCCGGGCTTTCGAATCAGTAAATGTCCCGGAGTTTTCCACTCGCTAAATCTAACTCTGGTTTTCTTTATTTTGTGTTGACAGAAATCTAAAGAAACAAAGTCGCCTGGAAAGTGCTCGGACATACAGAACATTTGGACAGTTTTCACACACTTTGTGTCCAGAAAAGAAAAGACTTGCACGAACATAAGAAAATTGCAGTACCTTGTCAGTTGTATTTAATGAAATATATATATATATATATATATATATATATATATATATATATATATATATATATATATATATAGATAGATAGATAGATAGATAAAGTGTGAATATAAACTAAATAACGAGATATAAGCAACTATATATGCGTGTGATAACATACATATACAAATGAGCAAATAAATATTTAATTTAAGGTGTAAACAAAATAGTACTCGATGTAGTCAAACAGAGCTATAAAGTATACAGTAAGAAATACACATATACATTATAGATAAGTTTTTAGTGCAACTCAGCGTATACACATATACTTATATAGAGTGGGGGAAATAAATATTCGTACACTTGAAAAATTGTATTTTTATAAATGTAAAAGCCTTAAATAAAACAAATCTCGGCACATTTTATGTATAAAGACACATACTATTAAAAAGTAAAAATGAACTCAATTCTTTTTCTAACAGAAATTAATGCATTTTTTAAAATTCTAACTGGTGAAAATAGTATTCGTATAAATCAATTATTAGAATAAAAAAATCAATTAATTATGAAAAAAGTATATTCTAGTATGTTCCAGTAATGTTATCAGTTATTATAGTTAACGCTATTAGACATTATCATAGCATTCTGCAATGTCTAGTCTTACGAGAAGGTTCTAATAATGCCTAAATGTAAAGAATTAACTTTTTCACAAAAACAACACATTTTGTCTCTTTGGAAAGATGGGAACAGGTATAGAACGATTTCTAACAACCTGAATATTCCTTTTACTACAATTGCTTCGTTCATTGCAAGGTTTAAAACTCGTAACAGCGTCGAAAACCAAAGAGAAACAGGTGCTCCGATGAAGATTTCTCTAAGATCAGGAAGGATATTAGGACGCCAGATCCAACAAAATCCACAGGTAACCCGAAAAGAGCTGCAGGAACATCTGTGTGCATTAGGGATTAAAGTAACCAAGCGTACATTAAATAATGAACTACACAAAAATAGTTTGAAATCACGCATCCCAAGGAAGAGCCACTCCTCTTGAAATGATACAGAGATGCTAGGCTAAAATTCGTTAGAGAGCATAAGGATACAGAATATTCGTTTTGGGAAAAAGTACTATGGACAGATGAAACTAAATTAGAGTTGTTTGGTCATAATTATCGAAATCATGTGTGGCGGAAGGACGGTGAAGCCTACTTACAAAAGAACACGTTGCCAACTGTAAAGTGTGGTGGTAGCAGTATCATTATCTGGGGTTGTTTTTTCTGCAAAAGGTGTTGGCAGAATATCAATAATAGATGGCAAGATGAATGCCGAAAGATACCAGAAAATCCTGCAAGACAATTTAATGCGTTCTGTTGAGAGACTTCGGCTACCTCCTGAATAATGATCCTAAGCATACCGCTAGATCTACAAGGAAATGATTATCTGAAAGTAACGTTGATGTTTTGCAATGGCCAAGTCAGTCCCCAGACTTGAACCCAATCGAGAATTTATGGCGATATTTGAAATTTCAAATTGGGAACAGGGCACCAACAAATATCAAGAAATTGAAGACAATATGCCAAGAATAATGGGACAAAATACCACTGAATATGTGCAAATCATTAGTTGAGACGTACAGGAATAGACTGGTAACTGTTGAACTCAATAAAGGATATCCCACAAAGTATTAAGTTAAGTTAATGTGCTTTTTTAGTTTTGTACGAATACTTTTTCATCAGTTAAAATGAAAAAAAAGCATTAATTTCTGTTAGAATAAGAGTTAATTAAGTTTATTACAATTCTTTTTAATAAAATGTATCTTTACACATAAACTGTATCAAAATTTGTTTTAGTTAAGGCTTTTTACATTTATAAAAATACAATTTTTCATATGTACGAATATTTATTTCCACCCACTGTATATGTTTTTAGTGCAACTCAGAGTTTCATGGTTTTTCCACAAACGTAGGTGTACATACATACATACATATATATATATATATATATATATATATATATATATATATATATATATATATATATATATATATATATATACCTTTGTTTTGCATATATATATATATATATATATATATGTTAATATAAGGTCTCCACACATTTGCTTGATTAAAGAACAAACAAATTACAGGCCCACCCACTTACTTAGAGACGTAGATAATTCGACACTGAATAATGGGGTAATTTGTTAACAAAATGAATTATCATTCTTCATTATAGATATCCTTATCCGGTTTTACCATTGAGTATGATTAACGAACCAAAGGATGTATGCTCTACTAATTTCATAAAAAATTAGCATTAATTGTAATTCGTATCTAATTGTCCATGTCGCTCAATTCCTGAACAAACAGATCTACAGGTTACAGCTTCCACGACGAACTTGTAGACAGCATTTAATCTTAAAAAAAAAAAAAAAAAAACTTGTCTCCAATTTCGCTGTTAATTTTTTTCTGTCTGTCTTCATGTAACTGAAAATGTCGAAAATAGCAGATTTTTTTCTTTCAAACTACAAATTCTTACATAATTTGAAACCCCCAAAATATAAGGAAGGTTAGCACATTGCCGGCGAAAGATTATTTCGGTTTAGGTTTTCACTGGCATCTTTCGAAATGTCGACTTGGGTGAAAAAGTGTCAGGTTGATTCCAACGCCTACAATCGATATGTAAGTAGATATATAATTAATAATTATAATTGGAATATATGGCACGTCATTTCATAAAGAACCAAAAGCTGTACATTCTGTAAGTAATTCCATAATATAGATAATTATTCTCTGAATCTTTCATACAATTTCTTGTCACTGAGTCTTGACTTCGTTTTCCCCATTTTAATAATCGCGAGTATCGTAAATTTTTGTCCATTCGGCAAATTAATCTCTAGATCGATACATACTGCAAAAGCCATAAAAGAAAAATTTTCTTTATCTAGAAATTTTTTGCAACTTTCTGCCGCGTGTTGAAATCTTTTTACCATTTAGTATTTTTGATTAAATTGTTTTTAAAATAATGGGAATATTTTGTATATTAAATAATAAAACTTAATTTTTCCAAAAAAAAATACTGAAAATTTATTGTACTAATCTACGCATCCTAGTAAAACCAACTGTACTTTGTATCCCCTTATGTGTTTGCTCTTTTCCCTCAAATTTGATTTCGATAGGTCAATGTATGACTATTTTAGAGGGTGTGATGGACGGATAGACGGACCAACAGAAGTCACAGAATTATATATCTGTACATAAGATCTCTGAAAGATTCATGTCGGTAGACCATGTAAAAATACTACTCAAATATGCCTATCTTCTAAAAAAGCGTTTAAAATGATTTCATATATATATATATATATGTGTGTGTGTGTGTGTGTGTGTGTAAAGGTAAAAGACAATAGGCCGACGCGTTTTGTCTAGTGAAATTTTTCAAGGCAATAACGAAATGAATTTATTAAACGAAACGCGTCGGCTAATAATACAGTTTTCCTATTGACTTTTACCTTTATACATGTCTTTTTCTACAGGTTAAATCTAAGAAATTTTCACACACACACACACACACACACACACACACACACACACATTATATATATATATATATATATATATATATATATATAAATATGAAAGTTAACATTGAAGTCAACACGCAGAGGCGACAGGCTGTTTCATGTTAGACACAATCGTCAGACCACTATAATGAGAAAAGAGAAGATACAAACGTTTGTGGTTATAATGTGGATTTTCATATATATATATATATATATATATATATATATATATATATATATATATATATTTTCCGTATTTTGAAAATAAAGTGTAATATTTTATATATTATATTGAGCCTTATAAATCGTATGTACGATGATCAGGAAGGTTAGGGATTATATATTATAGATGATAACAAGAATTTTTCTACTGGGCTGAGAATATAAGTTTTTGGATTAGATTATATCCATAAACTCTTAGAAGACAGAATGCAAGGTCATCAGTGAAAGGATCAGTAAAAAGATGATCCCGAAATGCGATTTGCAGGTCGGAGACACTAAAATCAAACATGTGCGGAAGTTTAAATATCTGGGCAGTGTTTTCACGGAGGACGGTAAGGCGTATTGGGATGGCCAAAAACACATTCCAAAAGCTGGGCAAAGTAGGGTGAGACAGGAGGATAGTTTTGGTGACAAGGAAAAGAGTACTGAGCTTCTATGTGACATCTGTCCTCCTTTACGCCAGCGAATGTTGGGCGGTCTCCTAACAAATGAAGAAGAGACTCGAGGCGACAGATATGTGGTTCTACAGAAGGATGCTAAGGATATCATGGAGTGAGCGTGTGAGCAACGATGAGGTCTTGGAGAGGTTGCAAACAAGAAGGAAGATTATACTTAACATAAGGAAAAGTTTCTGGGACACATAATGAGGAAGGAAGGCCTGGAGAATCTGCTACTCACAGGGCGAATAGAAGGCAAAAGAAACAACGGAAAGCAACTCATGACATATCTGGTGGGTTTAAACAAGTGGATGGTAGAACGGGGTCTGGGGGAGTTGGCAGAGGCACGAAACTTATTGAGAGACACAAGGTGTAGGGGGAAGCGGAGAGGTACGACAAGAAATTAGATTGTATATAACGAATTGATTCCAAATCCGTACTGAGAATTCTCCGAGCTCCTCTGGATTTTACATTTTAGTCTACGAAATATTTGCAAGATATTCTTCTGTATTAATTATACTGTATTAAAAAATAATATGTCTGCTGCCCAGGCTAAACTGAGTTAGTTGCTTTCAAATCTGTACTCTGGATTCACCTACAACACCACGTTTTGTGTATATGTGAGCAGCTTTTGTGTTTCAAGGTTAAATGATATATTACTTGTATATTAGCATCCAATGAGCTAGCAACGTGATTTACAACAATTTGGATCTCTTGGAGCTGAAAACTCTGTAGACATCATAAGACTATTCAGCACTCTAGCAGATGAACTGGCTCATAGCCTTAAATAGTTTACAATTAAGGACTTCAACAGTTGATTAATAAGCTGATACTAAGCTGATTAATATTTGGACTGTTCTTACTTTGTTTGGCTATACAGCATTTGAGCCTCCTCTATTTCTTCTAAGTTGTCTTGTTAATTGTTTTTTGTATGTATCCCTTAGCACAGGATACTGCTGCTGAATAAATGTATTAAGCACTCATTCTTCTCTGTGTGTCGACGATACAACACATTGTCATTTTTCTCAACGGGTCAAGTAGCCGTAAGTGAGCTGTTACGCCAGAACAAACCTGAATATGGAATCTGAGTTATAAAGCTAGTGTAATATTCCACGTACCATCAGACCAGAGTGGACTAGGCCGTTTTATAACCAGAGTATAAGTTAGAATTGACTTAGTTACTTTGTTTATTTATTTGGGGAATTGGAGAGCCGTGTTCGAATTCCAGTCGAGTTCGTTGCATTCCCTTACGCACAAATACTCTTTGGAAAGTTATGAATCCATATCTCCCCCAGCTATGATTTCAATAACGGAGCGCATATTATGTTGTTAAGATTGAGGCCGACAATGCTAAAACCCGGTAGGGGTTCCAATTCTCTCACGATTGCCTCGCCGTATAGGTTGAACAGGTCTGGTGAGAAGACGCATCCTTGCTTTACGCGCTTTTCTGTTTTTGTATATTCACTGAACTCGTTCCCTATGCGCATTCATGCTATTTGCTGACAGTATAGGTTCTTGATTATTCTGATATCTTTCCCGAATATATCGAGGTTTCTGAGCAGTTCCATGTCATACTGGAACACCCCTATTCTATTGTTAATAGACTCTCCCACCTATAATAAGTAGGAGAAGTAGCAGTCGCTGAGGGGGCAGAGAGTTGGTCAGTCCGTCAGTCGATGTCAGACGACCGTTAGTCGGATATTAAAGTATCAGCCACCCCAACTAGATTACTGCGTCATTACCTATTATATCAAGTTCCTAACGTTTTGTACGTCGAACCTATTTTAGGACCGACTTAGTACAAAATACAAGCCTCCACTGTAAAACCACTACATAACATTCCATCAGATCATTGTGGCGTACTTTGTCGAAAGCCTTAGCGTAGCCTATGAAACATGAAACATCTGCATAAAAAATTAAATGTTCCCGCCGTTGTACGCTCCGGCCATCTTTAAGTGATTGGAATTTCGAACCCTTTATTTCGTCCACCGGATTAGATT
Organism: Acanthosepion pharaonis; assembly: GCA_903632075.3. Taxonomy (NCBI): domain Eukaryota; kingdom Metazoa; phylum Mollusca; class Cephalopoda; order Sepiida; family Sepiidae; genus Acanthosepion; species Acanthosepion pharaonis. The sequence continues at coordinate 326,676 of CAHIKZ030003940.1, forward strand.
GGTCTAGTTCCACGTGCCATTTCCTCAAGGACACATGGTCCACTGGATAAAGACGTTGGTTAGATCCAGTGACTAGACACGAAAGAGTTGTGAGTTCAGCGGTGGTGAACCGAAAAACTTGAAGATTTGAGTTAAAGGGAAATAACTGAGACATCTGAAGAGACATGGCACGTGGAACTAGAACAATCTACCCCGGTGGACGAAATAAAGGGTGTGGTTCGAAATTTCAATCACCTGAAGGAGGCCGGAGTGTACAACGGCCGAAACGTTCTGAATATGGCAATGAAGATGAGGATAACAGTCCAAATATTGAAAAATAATATAAATAATCATAATACCGCATCTCAGAGATATAGACAGATAAAAAAAAAGTTATTCTTCTAATCCAAAATATGTTTAAACTTTAAATGACTCATATTAGTGTTCATTGGCCATAAAAATAACTAACTGATCAATATCGCAAAAGGTTAAGGAATAAATGGACAATTTTTACAAACCTGATACCAAACTGCTACTTCAATAGTCTTGGCTATATGTAGTGCATGGTTATTTGCTACAAGAAATTGACTAAAGCAATTTAAAGGATTTACTTTACCCAATGAAAAGTTTTGCACTAGGAAAATGCATATAAATTATATATTTGAGGGGAAAATGTTCAATTTTTTTACCCAAAATATTCCGGAAATTAGAAAATTCATTTCGTAAGAATTTCTGAGTACCAAAATAAATTTTAAATTATTATTCGATTAAATCAACTCTGCAATGCCAATGTGACTCAGAAAATTGATATGGAAATTAAATCTAATCCAAGCGCTAGCTAGTCAATAAAAACAAAATGATCAACCTCAATATACCGGGTGTAACAGCAAAAATGTCCAAATCGTGTAACAGCATAATTGCCCAACCCACAAAATATTTAATATCTAAAAAAAAAAAAAAAATCTAATTGAGTTTCTTTTTTTCCAGATTTTAGATAACACGCTTAACCATCTTGACAATATTTTTCGTAAGAATCAAAATCCTTTGAGTTGTTCAGCTAGAAAGAGAACAGGTTAAAACCGTTTAGTGTCAGATCCACTGTCTACTCAGCGGAGTAATGGTGAGAGGAAAAATATAATTTTAGGCCTTCAGTAAAGGTACCAACATTAATACGCAGGCTTCCATTCTACAAATATATTCAAAAACTATGTAGGGAACGGTGAATAACTTTTAAAAAAGAACAGAAGAAAGGGGAACTGGATCAGGAAGTCACAACGAGAAGTGGAATCATCCTTTCAACTTAGAGCTAAAGATATCAATTAAAAAAGATCAGCTCAATCCATAAGACGTTTGACTTGTGAGAGAGGAGTTTCAGACATGACAGTCCAAAGAGCAAGGGAAAAAGATTTGAAAATGAAATCGTACGTTAAAACTGATTTCTTGATCATATTGATCGGGTAAAACAATCACAGCGTACCAGAAGGGTCCCAGTGTCTCGAGTGAAACTGTATCGATGAAAATGTTCTGAAACTATGAATGTTTTTTTTTTTTTTTCGTATGAAGTCAATGAAAAGTCATCGTGACCGAGCATTTTAGAGTGCAGCACATATTCAACAATCCATCACTACGTGTATGTGTGTGTCCCTGTTACTTTAATTTCTCCAAATTTCGTGAAATTAAATTAGTGTTGGGTAAAATGTAAAAGAAAGTTACCAAAATTTTCTAAAAAATTCACAAACAATTTCATTACTTTTAAATAAGTCCTGAAAGTGTCATTAAAATGCGACAATTATTGAATTAATGCAAAAATTTCAAAATCAATGTGTTTTTCACCAAAAACAGCGCAAAACACGTATCGTAAATATTACATGAACTGCTGACGCAAAAAAAAAAAAAAAATAACAAGATTTTAAACAAAATTCAGAATGCGATAGAAAGGATTAAACATTTAATAAATTAATAAAAAAAATATTTCTTATTTCTTCTTAATAATAGCATAAATACTTTGGCGATAAATCTTTGATTTTATTAAGTTTTGGTCCTTTTTCATCATGGTATGCTTTTTTTACTTTTTTTTTTTCAGAGAAAAGGGGAGGTAACTAGTACTAATAAGGGAAAAGATTAATTAAATGGTTAACTTTTCCCGGGAAGTAATTTTGTCTAAATGCAGATAAATATTTTAGCAGTATAAATTATTAAAACGACTAAGGGATATAATCTCTCATAAATTTACTAGCTTAAGTCGATTTACCTCCGTTCTCACTACAGATGGGACAGGAAATATACAAATAAATATACCGAATATATATAAATAAATATACATTGATCATTATTAAAGACTGTTAAAAACGCATGAGAAAATCTATCATAGGCATAAATTATTGCTTGTTCAGTTTCAGACGTTTTCTTATAATCATTTCAACCCAAGCGAGGCGAGACTGACTCTAGTACGCAGGGGTGTTACGGAGAGTGAAAGTGAGAGAAAAACCTAGGTATAGGAAAGATTGAAGAACGGATAAAAGACGAACAGGATTCAAGAACATAGAAAATGGCGATTGACGTTGTATTTACATTTTTGAAGATTGTAGGTTTCAGGGAACTAAGTAAACGGAAGGGCGTTCCACCGACAGGAAGTACAAGAAAAGAAAATATTTGACTAGAAGTGACGGTTATATTTAACTATTTCAACAGTAAAATGGTGGGACATATATTGCAATCTAGTAGCACGCTTAAATACATGTAGTCAGGGAAGCGGGGTAAAAGCACGTCAGAAATATTTGTAAGAAAGACAGAGGGAAGCCTGGAAATATTTGTAGAAAAGACAGAGAGAAGCCATGTCACGTCAGTGAGAAAGTGACTGATGTTGAGATGCCAGTTCAGGATCGATTACAATTCAAATCTTTCTTTGGATTTTGGCAAGAACCTCGAGATGAACATCAGGAACACCAGACCAGATATAGCAATAATATTCAATGCACGTATGAATGGAATATTTGTAAATGTGCAAAATGGAGTTGGACAAGAAAAAAAACTTTCTGTCACGATAGTGAACCAACTTTCCTTGCAGTAAATGCAACTACTAATTTTTGTGTACTTTTTGGTAAATAAACCTGTTAAAATAAGATATAAGAGTTATTTTAATTTTGCAAAATTTAGATGCAAATTTATCCATCCACACACACACACCCAAACACAATATATATATACATATAATAATAATAACAATACATACTAAAAACTTGTGTTATTTCAAAATGCAGATTCTGTGATAAATATCCATAATCAATTGACCATCTTGTATCACGTTGTACAGTATTCGCACCCATAAATCACGGCACGACAGATT
>CAHIKZ030003940.1:332500-375000 GCA_903632075.3 Acanthosepion pharaonis
ATTTTTGCAGGAAATATAACTTGGAGGAGGGCGGTTGCGTAATGGATAGAGGCTCGGATTAAGGAATCGGGGAGTCGAACACATTACTTTCACTTACGCGCTAATACCCTTAGGAAACGGATGAATCTTCTTCTCCCCCTAGCTATGGATAAATAGCAAGACATATCGTGTTATAGAAGCTTGGATGGCAACTGGTCTACCGCAGAAAGAAATGGCAACCTACTGCGGTAAAAAAACATCTGCGTCGTCAGTCATGTATCGAAAGATACATGATCAACTTAGCGTGTATAACGTATGACACATAATTGACTGACGTGCTAATACCATTAGGAAAGGCATGAATCCTCTTCTTCCATCTCCAGCTATGGGTAAATAGTAGGATAGATCAGGTTCTATAGCCTTGGATGGCAACTGGTCTACCGCAGAAAGAAATGGCAACCTACTGCGGGAAAAAACATCTGCCTCGTCAGTCATGTATCAAACAATGGCTCTTATGATCATTTAAAAACAGCCGCAATAATAATAATTTCAAAGGCTTATGATTATTAATATCTAACTAATACATTTTCATATATATATATATATACGAATCCGTTGCATTCACTTACGTGCTTATATGATTGGGAAAGTAATGAATCCTCTTCTTCTCTCTCCAGCTATGGGTAAATAGCAGGATAGATCAGGTTTTATAGGCTTGGATGGCAACTGGTCTACCACAGAAAGAAATGGTAACCTACTGCGGGAAAAAAAAACATCTGCCACGTCAGTCATTTTTCGAAAGATACTTGAACACCTATACGTTTATCATGCATGACACATAACTGACTGACTGTATAGGCCAATATATTAGTAATGAAGAAAATATTATGCCGACACAAATGTGCAATTCTTGGGAAGAATATGTCCGAGTGAAATTCACGCCTAACTAATGGAACACGAAAGAAATAGGGATGATGCACACTCGTGTACATGGCAATGCGGGTTCCCGTTGTAAAGATCATGACGATCAAGAGAATCTATTGTTCCAGGTATTTGCCAGGGAAATGTGGTTTCATCCCTTCAACAAGATAGTACAGTCGTAGACTCAGTGGAAACAACAAAGAACAAAGCGAGATACCCCAAGACATAGACAGGAGAATGAGAACAATCTAACACTGTAAGTTAAATGAGGGATTCAGTTTGAAAGAAAGAAACCTGAGGAAGGCCTTACGGTGTGATAGCTGAAACGTTGCAATAATAACATAAAAATGAGGGTATCATCTTAATGTATACATTTTTGCATCCTCGGCTAGTAAGGTCAGGGCGGGTGGGATCAAGTAATGTAGCTCACCAAAAGACAAGCTTTGGCGGTAGAGCAAAGAGAGGTCCATGGCGTTTCTGCTGTGGGAATGGGGTTGTTGATTAGAAAATAATTGATCACCCATAAGTCCGTGTATACACGTTTGAACTGTTGATAGAGAGGCAGCTCCAGCCTATTTGTTATGTGCCATGCGTGATACACGCGTAGGCGATCATGTATCTTTCGATACATGACTGACGACGCAGATGTTTTTTTACCGCAGTAGTTTACCATTTCTTTCTGCGGTAGACCAGTTGCCATCCAAGGCTACAGAACCTGATCTGTCCTGCTATTTACCCATAGCTGGAGGAAGAAGAAGAGGATTCATGCCTTTCCGAATGGTATTAGCACGTCAGTCAATTATGTGTCATACGTTATACACGCTAAGTTGGTCATGTATCTTTCGATACATGACTGACGAGGCAGATGTTTTTTACCGCAGTAGGTTGCCATTTCTTTCTGCGGTAGACCAGTTACCATTCAAGCTTATATAAGAAGAGGTTTCATACCTTTCCCAAGGGTATTAGCACGTCGACTGAAATTCGAACTCGGCTCTCCGATTCAATCCGAGCCGCTAACCATTACTCCACCTTGCCTTCTGGTTGATTATTTTCCTGGTTAAATTACTTTAAAAATCTTTAAAAATATACCTCCTTTAGAAATGCAATATATAGAGACACATTTCAGTGATTAGTTATTCGAGAAATTTCCTTAAGAAATATCTTTCTCTGCTATTACTTATCGAGAGCGAAAAGGAGTGAGAGAGAGAATTTTAATTTAACATACACATTCACTTTTTACGCATTTCTATTAGGATGTGTGTGACAATGGCTCTCCACAACGTTACAGCTTTAAGAATTGTTTAAGTAATGTTTGTTCTTTTGCTAATCCTCCTAATCCTTGTTCATGCTTATTACGTAGTTTAGTTGCTGCTTCAATCTGGCCTTATTGCTTTCAGTATGTCCTGTGAGTGTCAAATTTTCCAAACCCTTTTTTCTCATTATGTGCCCTAGAAATATCAACTGCCTTTTCTGATTCTGAATTCACACGCATTTGGGTTCCAATTTTCCTCAAGGCTTTCCCATTCACATATAACGTCCATGGCATTCTCAACATCCTTCTGTAGAACCATATCTCTGTTGCATTATATCTTCTCTTCATATGTGAGGATATATTGGAGAAAGGATATTTTAGTAGTTCAGTACACTTCTTTTTCTTTTTTCGTTTCTAACGACATTTTCATGTTTCTTAATTTTTGGCATAGCTCTTGGAAGAATTCTTTGGCTATTCCAAGGCTTCTCCGGATTTCTATATCACATCATTTTCCGCCATCTGTTGAAAGTTTTCCCAGATATTTGAACTTCTGTTAGATAACGCCAACACTCTCCACAAAGACTCTCTCCGCAGGCAATTACTGTTATTATGGGAGACCGGAATTTCAAAATCAGAATGGCACGAGAAGGTGGAATATTTGGCATTCGCATTAGGAAGCAGTAAAGAACCCGACAAAAAATGGCCCCCGTGGTGCGCAGCAAACAAACAAATATATATATAGTATATTTTTATACGAACTTTACAAGTCTGAAGAACCATTCAACTTAGAGTTTTAATGATGTAGGTTGGTGTGTGAGTTTTGAGAGTAATAATTAAAAGGAGCAGTTGATGAGTATATAAAGAACGATAATGGTTACTGCTAGACTTGAACAGGCTAAGATTGTATTCATTGTGAAAGCATCCTCTTGGGAGGCAGTTCCATAAAGAAACGGTCCATGTGAAGAAGTTCTCCGATTAGATTGGTTACATGGACACCCATGGCTCTTATGGAGCAAATACAGAGAGAATCTATCGGTCCAGGTAATAAACAGGGAAATGTGAGTTCGTCCCTTCAACCAGGTTGTACAGTCTTCGACTCAGTTGAAACTAGATCACAGATAAATGATCATTACCTACAAGAAAGAACAAGACGAGATATCCCAAGACATGGAGAGAGAAACCAGAACAATCTAACATCGTAGATTAAATAAGGGGTTTAGTTTGAAAATTTTGTGATTATTAACAGAGACATGAGAAAAAACTTAGGTTACAAGGGCTGAAACATTACAATAATAACATAAAATATGAGGACATTATCTCAAAATATATACATTTTTGCATTTCCCATTATATACATACTTCAAAATAGGCGTTTTTGAAGTCATAAATTTATACCATAAAATTTATAAAAGCCATATCCTAAAATATATAAATTTTGCCGCTAAAATATATACATGATATACGCTAATATATATATATATATATATATATATATATAGATTAAATATGCTGAAATATATACATTTTTTTTTTTTTTTTTTAAGCATTACGCCCCGAGCAAGGCGTGAAGCCACTAGGATGCAGGGGGTTGCAGAAGATTTGGAGCAAGAGCAGATAGGAGTGATAGAAAAAGGATGAGGAGAGGGATAGTGGATAGATCAAGGTAACTGAGGTGTCGATTGACATTACATTTGAATAGTTGGAGATTATAGCTCTCAGGGAAACAGTAATTGGGAAGGGTGTTCCACAGGCGAGAGGTGCGAGGTATGAAGCTATTGGAGTAGAAGAGACGGCTACATTTAAAAGTTTCTACAGTGTAAGGGTGGGAGCGGGATGCCAGCCTCGTAGGGAGCTTGAATTCATGGAGTCTGGGAACCAGTGAAAGCAGCTCATCGGAGCAATTACCATGAAAGTATCTGAAAAAAGACAGAGAGAGGCGACGGGGCGTCTGTGAGAGAGCAACTGTAGACGAGATGCCAGATCAGGGACAATTATATTGCATATCCGTCTGTGGAGCTTGTCAAGAACTCCGAGGTAAACAGAAGGTGCCCCAGACCATATATGGCAGCAATACTCCATGCAAGGGCGAATGGTTGATTGTATATTTGAAGTATCGATTCCGGGGAGAAAAATTTCCTGGCGAGGCACAGAGAGCCAACTTTCCTCGCGGTGGACGAAGCAATTGACTCAATGTATCTGTTCCATCTCAGGTCAGCAGTCAACGTGAGACCGAGCAGACGCAGGGAGTTGCTCTCAAGAAGTTGACTATCAGACATTCTAATGGGGGGAAGGGAAGGATCTCTATGGTGATTAATAGAGAGTAGTTTAGTTTTTGAGGCGTTAAAGTTGACCAGCCAATTCTTGACCCATACTCTAAAATGTATACAATCTATACGCTATAATAGGAAACTCCACGAAATCGCTTAAAATCAGCATACCGTGAGGAATATTTACTCCAAAAGTAATGAAAACATTGTTTTATCGTCAAAATATTTGTTAATATTAAGAGGAAGGATCGAATGATATTTTGAATATTTAAATTTTTGAATCCATTTTTAGAACATTAGAAATTTTGATTAAAAAACGGCTGTACTAACTGAATTGCAAATTTTAGCCTCCTTTTTGCGATGACAAATACATTAATTTAGAACTTCTTGCAAAAATCAAATATTAATCGGATTTTAATGAAATTTTCACGAATTATTTATAAATGAAACATATATTGGTAAAAATATTTTTTTTATTTTACATTTGTTTCAACCCCTAACTTAATTTTATGAAAACTCGATAAATTCAACGTGATAATTTTTAGTGAATACATTAAATGTAGAATTTTTGAAGAATTTAAATTAATTTTTTTTTTTTTTTACGAAATCGGACCCTGTCTTACTGAAAATCTGTTATGAAGCAATAAATAAAAGACGCAATAAATCTAAGACATTATTTAATTGGTGAAGATTTTAATTGATTTTATGAATAATATATATCAAGGAAAATATATATTTTTTCAAAATTCGATAAAAGATGAATTTTTACAAGATTTGTTTTCATTTTTTACAATTTTGAATTGAATAATTTATAAAGTTTTTAAATCATGTAAAATTCAGTTTCAATCTGATAACTCTAAGAAAATACTTTTATTAAGTAAAACTATATTTACTAATCATATATTGTAAAGCTTATATCATTCTAACGACTCTGAATATTTTTAAAAGAATTTCGATTTGTTTTTCTATGTATATATATTTGCAGAATTTCTGAAGTATGGATGGAAAACCGATGAATCTATCATTAAAAAGTCAAGTGTTTAAGTGTTGTGTCCCTCCTTATAAAATTTATCGTCTGCTCTAGCATACCTAACTGTGAATACGATCGGCGGTCAGTCAGCAGTCAATATATTGATTAGCACGTCAGTAAAACAAAACACCTCAGATAAGAAATGCTTGTATACAGCATTTTATGTTATAAGTAGGAATATTTGTTTCAAATCATATTAATTTATCTTTAAATTTACTAATTTTCTTAGAATAAAATTTCAAAAATGTATATTTTATATTTGCTAAATTTTAAAACTGAGAATTAACTTTAGTTTATAAATCAGTCAAAATGACCGATTTTATCGATTTTGTTGAAAAAAAATCGATTCCAATCAATATAATTTCTATTTGAAACAGTATAACGAATTCTGCTGATTGGAAATAGTACATTTTAAATCATTTAGCTTTTAATTAAAGCTGAAACGAAAGCTTCAAGAATCTTTATTCTTTTTAAAAAAATTATTTTAAATTTTAGTATACGAAATTAGTGGACGTATCTACGTTAAAATATATAGATTTATATTCTGAAATATACACATTCTAAAGGTAATATATATATATATATATATATATATATATATATATATATATATATATATATATATATATATATATATATATATATATACTCTATAATATATACATTTTATTTCCATAATTATATAAGTGTGCATTCGCTAGACATTTATTCATACTTGGTCATCCATTTGTACATAGAAATTCGTTTGTTCACTTTATATTTCCTTTTTTTCTTTCATTCTCGATTTCTGACCTATCCTATTCGAATATATATATATATATATATATATATATATATATATATATATATATATATATATATTCATACCCTCTTTTTCTTCCATTTGTTTCCTCATCTCCTTTTTCGGCCACTTGATCAAATCTGAAAGCTAAAACATCATTTTTCGCATCTCGCCTTCCGCGTTGTAAAATAGTCCTATTAGTCAAAATCGTGTGCCGGACACGAAAACGCTTCATTATCGTTTGATCGATAGCCACTAGCGATCGTCTTCTCCAGTCTCACGTGTCGACAGCGCTACATGGCCCCACACTAAGTGGTCGTTCCGTTCCCATTTCCCCTCTTTGCACTTCGGTTGATCGCAGAGGGGAAACTGTGATTTAAATCGATTGACAAAACAAAACAAATATCGCGTGAGATGCGGGTAACGGAACCAACGCCTCTCATCACTGCCCAAGTCTTTCCATCGGAGACGTTTGGAAGATTCACAAACGTTCGTGTCCAACAGGCATGTATTCACATAGCGAGGAACGATCAACATTGCATTTAATTATATATAAATTACACGTATACCAGTTTGTATGAATACACAAACACACATATATGTGTGTGTTATATATATATATATATATATATATATATATATATATATATAGATAGATAGATAGATAGATAGATAGATAGATAGATATTGACTTTTGCTTCGAGAACAAAGTTCATAAAATGAAAGTTGTGTGATATTGCTGCGAGTCTTAGACGGGGATTGACTTGCCGAAGTGAGTGCAGCGTCAGTCATGTGCCATACATGATAGGCGCGTATGTGATCATGTATCTTTCGATACATGACTGACGAGACAATTTTTTTCCCGCAGTAGGTTGCCATTTCTTTCTGCGGTAGACCAGCTGCCATCAAAGGCTATAGAATCCAGTCTGTCCTGCTATTTACCCATAGCTGGAAGGGGGAGAAGTATAGAATTCATATATTTCCCAAAGGTATTAGCACGGCAGGCGATCATGTATCTTTCGATACATGACTGACGAGACGAATTTTTTCCCGCAATAGGTTGCCATTTCTTTTTGCGGTCGACCAGTTGCCATCCAAGGCTATAGAACCGGGTCTGTCCTGCTATTTAGACATAGCTGTGGTGTAAGAAGAATAGGATTCATATCTTCCTCGAGGATATTAGCACGTCAGTCTGTTATGTGTCGTGCGTGATACACGCGTAGGCGATCATGTATCTGTCGATAGATGACTGGCGAGGCAATTTTTTTTTCCTGCAGGAAGTTGTCATTTCTTTTTGCGTTAGACCAGTTGTCATCCAAGGCTATAGAACCCGGTCTTGTCCTGCTATTTCCACTTATCCGGGGTGGGGAGAAGAAGAGGTTCCATATCTTTCACAAGGCTATTAGCACGTAAGTGAATGTAATGGATTCGACTAGAATTCGAACTCGACTCTCCGATTCCTCAATCCGAGCCGCTATCCATTGCTATGTTTTTAAAAATATGTTATGGGTTAAATGTTATTAAAGCCCAGGTTTTATATCTCTGTTTCGTCTCCTCAACACTGGTTGAGTGGATTTCTCTAAATTAACATATCTTAAATGATTATTGTTCCCATATGATTCTATCAACAACTTGATAGTAAATGACGTATTTCGTTTCGAGAAAAAATTCTCCAGGGCATATAACCATTGAATGTACCATTATAAAAGAAAGTTTAATAATAATAATAACAAGTAGTAGTAGTAGTAGCAGAAGCAGAAGAATAAGAGGAAGAAGAAGAAGACGAAGAAGAAGAGGAAGAAGAAGAAGGTATTTTTTTATAAATTAATCCAAATTAGTTTCGAATCCTGAACAGTGGACACGATTTCATAAAATTTGTGGAGTAGAGATGTTCATAAGATAAATGAATTTATATATATATATATATATATATATATATATATATATATATATATATATATATATATATATATATATATATATATATAATGAGAAGCCACGTATACTTTCTTAATATGTATATATAGAAAAGTATTATTAAAAAAATATAATAATGTTTTTTTATGAAAGTATTTATATTTTTATATATATATATTTATATATTTGATATTTTCAGATTGACCTCAAACTTTCTTTAGAAATAACTGTTTGTTACAAATAAATTAAAATTTTAATTTATTTGTAACAAACAGTTATTTCTAAAGAAAGACTGAGGTCAATCTGAAATATCAAATATATATATGAATAAATATAAAAACATTCATAAAAAACATTATTATTTTTTTAATTTGCAACTTTTATATATATATATATATATATATATATATATATAGTGTGTGTGGGGGGGGAACAAATCTTCGTACACATACAAATTTTTAATTATATTGTATTTCCAACCAATGAATAAACATAGTTTTCATATAATTAAATGTACCAAGATGCATAATAACCAAATATGCATAGAAGGCAAAAACATTTAATTTGATATAAATAAATCGCATTTATCCATTTTAATGTGCGAAAAGGGTATTCTTAAAACACAAATAAGAATATATAATTTTCATTTAATACTTTGTAGAATAGCCGTTTTTCATTTCTACAGCAACCAACCTCTTCTTGTAGTTCTCAAATAATGTTTTGCAAATTTTATTTGGTATTTTATTTCATTCTTCTTGGCATATGGTCTTTAGAGGCGCCATGTTTTTTGGATCGCTCGATTGTATTTGAATTTATCGCCACAGATTCTCAATTGGGTTTAAATATGGGAACTGACTTGGCCATTTCATGATATTTACATTATTTTCAGCAAGTCATTTCTTCGTAGATATTGCAGTATGCTTACGATCATTATCTTGTTAGAAGATCCAATTAGGAGGAAGATCAAAATTTGCAATCGAAATCATTAAATTTGCTTCCAAAATATTTTGATATGCTGTGGCATTCATTCTACTATATTTACTGATATATTGCCAGTACCATTTGCAGAAAAGCATTCCCAACCATGTTTCTGTTACCATAAAATGTCACTGTTGGAACTTTTTTTTTTCTTTGAAGCCATCGCCATCTTTACTCCATACATAATTTCAATTTTGGTTTTCGTCTGTCTATAATACTCTTTCCTCTGTGTCTTTTCAATACCATTGGCGTTTTTCGAGGTGATCGTGACTTTAGATTGTTCCTATGAATTCCACTGATTATTGGTCATTTAGTGACACAGATTCCTGATGAAAGCAAATCATCCTGCAACTCTTGACGAGTAACCATTTAATTTTCATTAATTTGACGCATTAATTTCCTCGAAGATCTTGAAGAAATCTTCCGTGGGGCACATGTTCTTTGCTTTTCAACAATTTTGAGTTTTTTATATCTTGCAGTGAATAAACAAATAATAGTAAATTGAATATTCAGGTTGTCTGAAATTTTCCTGCAACTTTTACCTTCTTTCCAGAATTTAATAACCAGTTCTTTTTGCGAATTTGTCAATTCTTTACCCCCTCTATTGATGATAACCTTCTTGCACGAATATCAATTACAGAATGATCTGTTTGTATTTTTTAGGCTAAAAATAACTACTGATAACATTATTGGAACATTCTAGAATATTCTACTTGAATAATCTTGAGTATTAATGCAATTTAATGAGTTTTAAAATCTGAAATTTGTATTATACGAATATTTTTTCACACATTAAAATGGATAAATGAAATTTATTTCTATTAAATCAAAAGTATTTCTGTTTTCTATGCATATTTATTTATTATGCATCATAATCAATAGTTGAAAATACAATAACTTACAAATTTGGATTTGTACGAATATTTGTTTTCTCACACTACACACACACACACACACACACACATATATATATATATATATATATATATATTATAAGAGATTATATTAAAAACATGTTGAATTCGCTACATATTTCTGTAGCGATGTCAATGCTAGGAAGAGTGGAATTTTACTCCATCTGTTCTTTTCTTTCTCTCATTTATATATATATATATATATATATATATATATATATATATAAAAGAGAGAGAGATAGACAGAAAGGGAGGTAGAGAGATAAAGAATTAATAAAAGTTTTTCACTTAGCTGATTGATGTTACTTTCAGTATCTCGACTCCAGAGTTTCGCAAACAGACCCGTCCATTCACACTTAAAAGGGTATCAGCAATTTCCTGCTTATATTTCTCGATTTTTCTTTTTTATGCACTTGTCATTGGCGTAAAATGTTTCCGTATTGTTTGTGTGTGTTTGTGCGCGTGAGGCCCATTCGCCCGTTTTTGCGGATGTGCGTTCGCTCGCGTCACTGTATTTCTGAAGTTATTATGCAAATCGCATAAACTTCAATAACCCAAATTTGCCTAGAAAGATGTTTGTCAAATTTTAAATGATGAATTTCGATGTCAAAACAAGGCTTGTGTTATTTTTTAGGTATTTTAAACATGTTTTATTCAAATTATTGGATTTATTATAAAAAAAACTGCAGTCTGAAGTTATGACGCAATACCAGAAAATCACGTTTAGTTCTAATAATAAGGTAATAAAATCTTTCAACATTTGATCAACACTTGTAATAGAATTTGTTCTATTACAGGCGTTGATCAACTGTTCAAATATATATGAAAAGACTTTGAAGCATTTAGATCTTATTATAGAGACTATTCTTATCAATAATGGCCAGCAATCAATTATCTAGTGATTTTGTTAAATCTTGTACTTCAACAGGTTGATTTTTCAACATGGTGGTTTTAATTACATCCGTAAGTCTGCTTTGCTAACCTTCATATATTTTCATCTTCACAATTGTCAATATGTTCAGTGTCCATTATATTGTGTTCTCTTCTGTAAGCCTTTTACGCTTTAAATTCCCGGTTAACCATAGATACAGATTTTACTTTGAAACATCGTGGCTGGGATTTGTACTATTCACGTGTACTTGTTCATGAAATCGCAATAGTTAGCACAGGATAAAATCGTTTTGTGTCAGCGCCACTGTCTTCTTAACTGAGCAATGGCGAGTAGAAAAAGGTCATTCAGGCCTACAATAATGGTACCAAAATTCATATTTTGGTTTCCACCTTCAAAGTCCATTCAGTAATCATCAAGAGACTGGTGGATAAGTTTAAGAAAGAGGGAACAATAGAGAGGAAAACTGGATCCGGAAGTCACAACGGGAAGAGGGATAATCATTTCAACTTAGAGCTAAAGCGATTAATTAGAAAAGATTCAACTCAATCCATATGACGTTTGGCACGTGAGGGAGGAGTTTCAGCTATGGTAGTCCAAATAACAGTGACCGAAGGTAGAAAGTTAGAAAGTTAGAGAGGGCGAAGATCATCTTGAATAAGCTGGAAAATTATCGTGAAACAACATATATATATATATATATATATATATATATATATATATATATATATTTGAACATTATCTCAATCCTTCATGAGCTTCTGATTCTTAGTTATGTTTAATTAATGATGAACATGTCATTTTCTTTCATGATCGATTAACTCAATATATTTCTATTAAGCTTAGAGAGTAATTATACATTCTTATTGCTAACAGTAGAGCCCAATGGAGTTATAAAAAACCTCAGAGAACTCCAGTAAGATACATTTAATCATTTCATTTGTTAGAACTGACTTATCTTTGAGCTGATTCCAAAATTCTGAATACGTAAGATTTTATTTTGTTTTGTTTCCTTACTTGATTTTCTTGGAGCTCTATAAGTTCTTCCGGAAACCCTGGAATATCTTCACCAATCTCACTGACATTCGCACTGAAAACATTTCTTATCCTGCTATGCTTCTTGATGTCAACATTTTCTGGAAAATACTTGTCAATTTCTTCTTGAAGATTTTTCAGATGATCATCGAAAATGTTTTTGATGTAAGTAAGAGGTACTTCTGATGCCTCTCCCAAGATAGAATTTACTTCTTGAAAAGCTGCAGTTTTTCCTTTAGCCAACTTTTCTCTCTATAGAGAAATCTTTTTCTTGAATGCGACACATATCTCCCAATGTCTACCTCGATATGTTTTCGGCCCTGCATGTCTGAATTCAGTCCATTCAAGTGCATGAACTTGCTACTCAAATACGCAAGCTTTGCCAGCCAAGCCATATTTATAAAACAGTCTGAAAGTGCATGCTTTTTTCTCGCACAGAAATATTTCAATTTCAGTTATTAGTTCAATAAATCTTGCAAGAATCTTTCAATATAGCCAACGGACATCAGAATGAAACAGCAAGTCTTGGTGATATGATCCCATTTCTTTACCCATATCGAAAATACGTGAGTATAAAGCCCTGGACTTTTTGGAATTGACTGTGTTCTATAGCCCCAGACAGATAAAAATTGGATCACAAAAAACTTACGTTTATTCGGGCGGGAATGAATCTTAGTTTTTTGAAATTCATACATTTAATATTTAATTATCTGACCAGAATTAAGGTAATAAAATTATGTCAAGCCTAACTGCATACAAACCTTTTTGCGTTATTCTGATACACATAATAGGGTCGGGACCATGGGTTTGGGATCCCCTGATATACACGAATAAAACAGCTGGACAAACAAGAAGATATATAGACGTCCCAAACTACATCGAAAGAATTGGAGCGGTTGTCCGAAGAAGAACACTATACCTTCAATTCTGCCGACGTTATTGTGGCAGATTTTGGAATTGATTAAACAATTTACGTATGGACAATTTTCTCGTATTCTTTTTTAGACGATACTAACAGAAAATTAAAAGGGATGCAAGGACAAAAGAAGCTCCGAAAGTCCCTGAATTTGCCAATCTTATTAGCGTAAATTTAATCTGTCATCTGCCTCCTCTGCTTGAAACCTTTCCGACATCCCCAGGGTCAGACGTCGTTTCCCTCATTTTGCGCTTAATGGTTAAATACATTTGTTCTGTGACCGTAATTTACTATAAAATTTCCTTATGCCTCCAAAAATTCCTTACTGCAAAGGTTGCATTTAATATATCGAGTTCTACATTTATCTCTGTAGCAGAAACTAGGATTATTGAATAATTAGTGCAGTGAGGGTGGCTTTTAAAATCTTTGAACGTCGTATTTCATTTGTGGAAAACAGAGGAACACAAAGGTTAAATACTCCCAGAACAAACCCAACTACTGTGGAATTACTAAAGTTGTTAAGAAAAGCGGAAATAATCAATTGGAAATTGGTGTTACGGTGCCCGGTATTGAGCAATACATAGTTGTCAAATTAATCTCGCAGTTTTTCGTTAATTCATGCAACTATTTTGCCCTTGTGCTAGATTTCGTTTACAAAGCCTCAGTTTCATTCTATCAGACAATTGCTTTTAAGTTATGATTGGGCGTTTGGTTATTGTTATATTGCTTTCCAGTTGGACTTTTGCTTCTGGTTCGAATGTTTTGCGAAATGCTAAAACTACTTAAAAGGTATATTAAGCTGTTAATATTGTTCGTCCATCGGCTGAGTTCCTCACACTTTCTCTCGGTTGATTACGTCCGTAGTAGAAAATGAAAGAAGTTTATGATATATAATTTGCGAAATTTGTAAATGATTATTTCAGATATAGATAACAATTCACTATAAATACATAGAGATATTTATGGCTTAGAGATAAATCGAATTACATTAGCCAACTTATTCAATATACAATAAACTATATCGCTCAATATACACACACATATAGATATATGCGATGGAGCGTAAAGGGTCAAAAAGCAGTCGTGGCTCTTGAGTCACTGTTCGGGGTTATCTGAATATTTGGATGAGTATCGCTGCGGGTTCGATTCACGGTAGTGGATGCGCACTGCTGATGAATCCCAGACAGGACGAAACGGCCGTAAAGTGCTTTCTGCATTCTGTTGAGGATTATTCTAGGCTCGACGAATTACTATATGATTAGCCTAAATCTCCAAAATAACTACTTGTGTATATATATATATATATATATATATATATATATATATATATATATATATATATAAATATATATATATATATATATATACAGAATGCAGAAATCATGGATATATCAGTTTCATCTGCAGTGCGTATACAAGGAATATGCGATACAATGCATACCAACTGTAACACGGGTCTCGCTGATGAAGAAGACACATGCTAGACTCGATATAGCGCGAAAATAATCACTTGCTAGACCCAGGTAATGGTCTGCGATGGAGCGACTAAGGGTTAAAAACAAGTCGTGGCTCTTGGTGCACTGTTCCGAGGTTATCTGAATATTTGGATGAGTATAGATGCGGGTTCGGTTCTCGGTAGTGGATGCGCACTGCTGATGAGTCCTAGACAGGACGAAACGGCCGTAAATGCATTCTGTTGATTATTTTAGGCTTGACGAGTTACTATATGATTTGGCTAAATCCACAAAATAATTACTTGTTATATATATATATATCATATATATATATATATATATATATATATATATATATATATATATGTCATGGGTTACCTATAACACAGAATGAACTCTTCCTAACACTATGTATACGCCTCTCAAAGAGAGGGACGAATCGAGTCGAACCGATAGTAGTTCACTCCAAACCATACTAACACCTTCCACATCTTGTATTATTATTTCGTGTAATATACCTTCGTTATTTCTACTCTTGTGTTCGTTTGTTCTTCCTTGGTCCTAACCTGGACCATAACAATATATATATATATATATATTTTATATATATTATTTATACATAATATTTGCGCGGTACTTATTGGAAAAAAGCGCTCAATATCAGTGATAGAGCTAACATAGTTGGATTGATGTAAATTTGTTACCTTGGATTTCACCTATTTGAGTTTGTCTGACGATCGCAAATATTGGGCGGTCATGACTCTCCACAATTTTCTGTCTTTTGTAGTTCTTGGTAAATTTCGTTTTTTTACTCTTTCCTAAACCTTGATCTGCAAATTAGTTACATAAGATCGTTAGATAAGTTAGGCACTGCTTTCTTCTATCTTTGACTTCAATATGTCCTGTACGTATAGTATTTTCTAAGCCCTATTTACTCGTTATATCAACTTGAAATTTCAACTGCCCTTTTCTGCTGTTAACTGTAATTGTCCTGTTGCTTCCATTTTTTTTCTAAAACTTCATCGTTGCTCGCATTTTCGGTTCATGGTATTAAGCATACAAAGATGCCATCTTGAAAATCCTGTACGTTTACTTTTCCCTATAGATGTAGATGATCTTGTCTATCCACACCATTCTATTCCTTAGAGAAATATTTGTCTTTTTACTGTCCTCTCCACTCCCTTCCCTGACACCCATTTACACAAGCTTGCTGGGTACGTTATTCGACATTACCATCTATCCCATTTGCCTTCATTACATTCTACGTGGGCCCACATTTCCAAGCCTTATTTCTCATTATGTGTCCATGAAATTCCAACTCTCTTTTTAATTTTACGCGTGATCGTCTTTTGTCTCTATTCTCCTGAAAACGTTTTCGTTGCTTAGATGCAGTATCAGGATTCTGTTGTCTGAATTCTTTTCTGTATCATTGAGAAAACTGTTCAGAATTCACTGTCATACAGGTGGATTGATACTACACAACAGGCTTGAACTCTTGCTGATGAAATTTTCCTATATATTAATTACTTTGCTTACCTTTCGAAAATCACGTTTTCTTATACCAATTGGCCTTCAGGTTGTATTATTGCATTTTCCGTTCTTGTTGATCTATCAAATATTTCAACTTCCTCACTAGCCTGATTGTGACATCTCCATTTCATAGAACACATATTGGGCTGTTCTTGCTGATAACAATACATCCTCTCTTCTTACGATTGATGTTTAGTCCTTTCTTCTCGCTTTCATTGCTGACAATATATTCTCTGTTCTTACAATTGATGTTTAGACCTTTCTTCTCTTTCTGTTATGGTAATTTACCCACGTACGTATTAACTCTCTCAGCTATAAATAGAAGCAGGTACTGCCTTTTTGGAGAGGGACGTCTCCAGCATTCAGCTCTGAGAGTCGAACCGAACATTCTTGCTGCAACACTCTCGTTTGTATATGTTTGTATTACTGTTTCTATTAATATATTTCCTCTCTTTGTGGCCCTAACAAGGACACACCACTTTCCTTACTGACAACAATACATTCTCTATTCTTACAATTCATGTTTAGTCCTTTCTTCTCGCTTTCTTTAATACCTTGTCAGGGAGTGATTTTCAGTGAGTTTCCCTCTGTACAAGGCCCGGAGCCACTCCGCATAGAGGGTTATATTTGTATGGATAGGTGGAGAAGATAACAGTTCACCCCAGACTTAAACCATTTAAGATTGTAGTGATCGGGAAAATATTCTCTTGAGAGTCTGTTCCACAGAGCAGCGGTTGGCAGCAATAAGCTGTTCGAATGAAGGTTATTTCTCTCCAATAGAGTACGGTAGAAATGTGGGTGGTTTACCCCAATGTAAGTGACCTGGCGGGTCCTAACTCTGAAGTTTAATACTGGCGAGACCAAAGAATGTAGTTCATAGGAACACTTTCCATTGGGTTAGCGATAGATCAGTGTGAGGCTGGCCATATCTTGTCTATGAGCGAGAGGCTAGAGGGTGGAAAACAGTTTTTCACCCACAAGGACTCGGAGACGCTTTTGACCTCTCTTGAGACTGGAAAGCGAAGACTGGGCAGCTCCCGTCTAAATATGGCAACAGTACTCCATTTTCGGACTGATCTGACTCTTGTACAGGTAGAGGATAGCATGAACAGTCAGGTAATTACTGGAGCGGTACAGGGAGCCGACCATTTTTCCTGTATGGTTAGCAATTGATCGTATTTATGAGGTCCAACTGAAGTCAGGTGTGTGTTTAAAGCCCACTGGTCTCTCAAGGTACGGAGCCTCTCCGAGATGACATCCGTTCATCGTAACTGGCGTTAATTCAAGGTCTGTCTGTAATCAACACGGTATCATCTGCATATCATATGTTGCTAAGATTGTTTTCTTATCAATAATTAATCCTGGCAGGAATTCAATCTAACTTAGAAGCACCTCAGTATATAGTAGTTTGAATAAATCCGTTGAGTAGTCACTTCTTTCTCTTACACGTTTTCTTTTTTCTTTTTTGTGCTTATTTAATCAGTTTATATCCGCACGTAACCGGTTGGATCCCAGTATATAATCTAGACCAACATTTTTCAAAATTTTACCGCGACCCACGACAAGAACTCCATTTTTCATTGCGACCCATTATATTTACGTGTAATAAATCAAAGACTAACTCTGTTCACCATATTCATTTATCTAGCATCCATCATTTATATGTATATTTTTTATGATCTGCATATATTGGAATTGCATGTATCGATTTGTATTATCTATTTTTATTAATATAAACTTATTACTTTTAGAAAAACAAACTTAAAGAAAATTCCGTCACTCAGTCTGCTAAGAGTTTGCCGAACAAGATACATAAACTCAATGAGAACAGAATATATGCATATATAATTATATTTTAAAAACTAAGTGAAAAACTAGCATTTATTTATGAATGTTGCGCAACATTTACCTATTTTTTCTGTCTTACTTTTTTATCGCAGCCCATTATATTTATCTCTCGACCCATTGAAGTACCGGGACCCACAGTTTGAAAAACCCTGCATTAGACTGGTCTTATATCTTTCGCAAATAAATAGCAGTTCTATGTATCGTACTTTTTTTTTTTTTTTTTTTTTTTTTTTTTTTTGTTACATTAGTTCACCTCATACAAAACTCTAAAGCTACTCAAGTTATGGAGTTACTGGGTGATGTTGTTGTAAAGGAGGAGAAAGCAGGAAGAGCATATAATGAAGATATGTTGGTTTGATAACGACTGAGCTTGGACGTGAAGATTGTAGTGGTCAGATAAGCATCATCTCGAAGCTCTGTTCCACAAATTAACTGCTCTAAGAAAATAAGCTGTCTGCGTGGAACATGCTACATAAAGGATTGGGGAGGATTTGTCAACTTGAACATGGTTAGTCATAGCTGAGACGATCGGAGCTGGTCGGGCTAAGGGCTGCAACTCGTTCAAAAGATTCTGCATAGTCTATGGAACAACAATATAAGTCTGCCTGCATTTACGTTGCTCCCAATTCTGACCATACGGAGCCCACACATAGAACATCTACCACAGTCATCTGTACTATTTGAAATGTTTCATAAGCATTGCCTCAGTCTGATGTTATATACGAGCTGGATCGACTTATTCTTAACACGATAATGAAGAATATTTCAACATTTACTGAGATCATTATTCAAGTAATACACTTATAAATAAAGGGAACTTTTAAAGGATAGAAAATTTTATGTCCGAAGTAGTTTACTATTGGTTGTAATAACAGGGAAGTGTTTTGGACGGAAAGAGGCTCATTGGAACAGCGAAAGATGCCTTCTAAAAACTAAGGAACCTATCAAGAAAGAAGAAAATATCTTTAGAAAAAAAGAAAAGACATTTTGTAATGTAATATCAGTACACCTCTATGCTGGACAATCTCATCGCAAATGAAGAAGAAACTCGAAGCAACAGAGATGTTCTACAGAAGGATGATAAGAATGCCATGCATTGAACATATGTTTAACGAACACGTTTTAAGGAAAATGGAAGCAAAATGTACACTTACATTTAGAATCAGAAAGAGAAATATCTAGAGAATTTATGAGGAAAGAGGGATTGTAGAATTTGTCACTCAAAGGGCATACTGAAAGTAATAGGGTCAGACTGAAACAACGGGCAAGCTACCTAACAAGATTGGATTAAATAATGGCAGAACAGGGAATGAGGTGGGGGCGGCGTTGTTAAGGCAAACGTTACTAAGAGATACAAAGATAGGAGGTAGTGGAGAGTCATGATCATCCACGTTCTTAAGGGACACGACACATAGAAGACGAAGAGGAAGAATTTTATACATTTCAGTGAGACACATTAACGCTGCACTAAAAAAAAGCCTTTCAAGAAGAGATTTGTCTCTTGTGCTATCGACTATCAACGGTGAAAATTGCAAACAGGTAAAAACACGATCCCGTTAGCCGACAGAGAACGCCACAGCCACCCACCTCCCAAGATTCTGTGGCTGAGTAGTCTAACGCACGATGGATCAAACTGTATTTTTTCTTACAATGGTCGAACTCTGTCGGCGGGAATGCTTCTTTTATTAAAGTTTCTCGTGTGCGCTGGCCAATAGACGTAATTGTTTAAAATAAAAAAAAAGCGGGGCGTCAATTTTAAACACGTGTAACTACTGAAAATAACGTTAGAAATAATATATATGAGTGTTTTTTTTACGTATATATATATATATATATATATATATATATATATATTATTATTATTATTATTATTATTATTATTAATAGAACTCTTATAAGTGCAAGAAACTATAGTCGCTCGGAAAACCTTCGGTGTCTTGATTTGCAAATAATCAAACCAATACCAAAGGGAAAAAAAGGTATAAAAAAGAAAGAACCAAAAACATGTACGTTAACCGAAAATAATCGTCTAGCATATTAAAAGGATGTTCTAAATATAGAGCAGGTTATAAATTTTGTAAACTATGTCTTGAGGAAAAAATAGCTATAGCTCTATAGAGGGAACCTAATCAGTCATTAAATTCTAAAAATGTAGACATAGAAAACGTTGGTTGTTAAACTAGGTCTCCTTTCCCCAGTAATTAATGATTTATTATTTTGTATTATTTTATTTTTATTTTATATTTTTCTTAATTTTTTTAAATTTTTTATTTATTTTTTTGACTGAATAAATAGTTTCACTTCTGCTTATCCGAGTTTTTCTTAAAACCCCACTCCCCCTTTCGTAATTTTAGAATAAATGGTACTCCCCAACTCCCTCCGTTGTTTGTTTGTTTTTGTAGTTTTTGTTTTTTTTTTTAAGGTCACGTGGTTATGTTTTTATGTTTGTTGACTATATATTCCGTTCTTTCTTTACATTTTTAGCCAGCCTTTAGGTGAAATCTTGGTAGGTTTGTCTGGCTCTCTAGGTTTAACTATATATATATATATATATATATATATATATATATATATATATATATATATATATATAGATAGATAGATAGATAGATAGATGTGTGTATATATATATATATATATATATATATATATATATATATATATATATATATATTCATGAATATATGAATGATTAATTGCTGCTGCTGTTCACATTCACACACACACATACATACATATATATATATATATATATATATATATATATATATATATATATATATATATATATATTTGGTTGGATTGATGTGAGTCTGTGACCCTGGGTTTCACGATCTCTGCGATCCTCAGCACTTAGATATTTTCACATATTATAAAAATGAAGTTTGAAAGAATCTCCCATTTCACACTTCCACCATTTCATTTTTTTCTTTAATATTTGTCCTTGGAAACGACATCTCTTCTGGAAATACACCTTAATAACTTAGCATTTCCCGGATAGATTTTGTCTTTTTTTTTTCTCTCTCAGAAGTTTCTTTCTTTTTATATTTGATTTAGACAAGTTCAATTCTTCGGATTATTTTGGATTACCTGCGTTCAATGGTTTGAACTATTTTGTCATGATACTTACTAACAGCGGGTTTAATTTGTCAATATTTCGAGAAATTTCCCTCAGTATCATCATTTTAAAATGAAGCCAAATTGCCGCCGATACATATTTGATTATGGCACAAAATTCCCTTGAGAAATTTCTTGTTGAAAACTATAAATTAGCTTGTCGTTTGAAATATGCTGTCAAATAATATAAATTTGATTACGCATATAATTCTTTAAAATACGGATATTTGTTTAATAAATTGGCATGTGAGATATTTGATCACTTACCAGACATATAAACTAGTATTCGCAAAGGTATTAAATTGACACATATTGCAAACTATGTTACATATAAATATTGTTCCAGAGAACAAAATATATTTAATAAAGGATGTTTGTATTGCAAAGTGTGGCGATTTAAATATTTCAGTGCATAACATAGTTCAATGTATATTTGATTGAAGATGTTTAATGTTAGAATAATGTTTTGGAGAAAATATTAAACAAATACCTGCATTTTCTGAATTGCATCTGGCGGTGTAATTGATATGAAACTTCTTATAGATATGATAGCGCCATCAGATAAAAATATTTCCGTTAAAGACTTATAATAAAATAGATATATATAAGCATTTCGAAACTGAAACTGAAACTGAAAAATGTGCGATATTATAACTACTGTTATGCCGATAATGATAAGAACACTGGGCATGATCAAAAACATACAGCTCAGAAAATTCCTGATAGATCCTTTTACACAAGAGCTACAACAAATTGAATTGTGTGGAACTGTTCGTTTACACAGAAGAGTTATATCAATGTAAACACTGCGCATGATCGAAATTCGCGCGAACAGAATACATATATTTATTACTCTTCTTTAGCCTAGGTCATAGGTTAACTGATTGCTCTGAAACAGAATAATAATAATAATAATAATAATAATCAAGTATAGAACTAACCCGAAATGAAGTATCTACGGAAAATAAGATGAAACTGTCGACCACATTATCACAGACATAACAAGGTAGCGACATTTGTGTACTGGAAGATATGCAAGAATCACAAAATCGAAACCACTGAAAGATGGTACGAGCACCACCAAACACAGTTACCTAAAATAACGATGTAACTATCCTCGGGGAGATGCCAATTCAAACTGACAGGGAATTAAAAGTCAACAGACCTGATATCATAAAAGACACGAAATTCAAGAGATTTATGCTTATTGACATAGCATTACCATCTGAGTGTAATACCTCCATAAAAAAATATCGAGAAAATACAATGACCTGGAGATCGGTACTATGTTCCAATAGTAATCGGAGGTCTGGGCCTCGTGAGAAAAGAAATGGAAAATTTACTGAAAGTGTCTCGGGTAACATCAACATACAATTTGCCCAGAATATCGCCCAACTAGGAACATCTCGTATACTAAGAAAAGTGATAGCACTTAAATGGCAATTCTCTATTGGGGCCTAAGGACCATAGTTTGAACTCGGCTCTACAGGATACAAAGCAGGAAACATAACATACAATAATAATAATAATAATAATAATAATAATAGAAAACTGCCATTATTTACTCTGCGTGGATTCTTTGGAAAGTTCTGAAGTTGTGAGGAGTCTTGTTGATACTATGTTTCAAGTAGAGAACTTCTATTGATTACGTTGATGTGCAACACCAACATACTAATTTAATATTCCTATCTATGCCAGGCGATCAGATTTACTCATTCTCAAGAAAAACGACGTTTAACAGTGTTCTTTCAGGGTACAGAATGAAACGGAATGAGTGTGAAAAAACAAATATTAAAGAAAAATGAAATGGTGGAAGTGTGAAATGGGAGATTCTTTCAAACTTCATTTTTATAATATGTGAAAATATCTAAGTGCTGAGGATCGCAGAGATCGTGAAACCCAGGGTCACAGACTCACATCAATCCAACCAAAATATATATATATATATATATATATATATATATATATATATATATATATATATATATATATATATATATATATATATATATAAGATGGAAAAAGATATATATATATATATATAGAAAAATGTATAGTAAAGAGTAGAAAAATGAAGGCGTCAATTGTAGATAGGGGACACCAATAAAAAAAAAGAAAAAGACAAGATGGTGACAAAGTTAACGATCTGGAAATAAAGAAGACAAGGAAGAAAAAAAAGGATCACAGCAAAGTAGTACATATGAGACAAAGAAGAGGAATATGAAGAGCAGAAAAAGATGAAGAACAAAGAAGGAAGTTGAATATTGTAAGTTTAAATATTCCCATGGGTGTGACTATTCCAGACGACACTTTTATTTCGTACAGAAGGGTAAGATATCAATAATTGGAGAAGGAAGCAGAGAAAAATTGTTTGACACACGCAGAATAAATTGAGAAATAGATAAATTGATCGGAATAATTCAAACAATAATGGATAAATATTTATAGATAAATAGGAGAGGAAAAAAACGGTCCAAATCGGAGTATAAAATTGATAAAAAGGACAGGCTTTCATTTAAGCAGTAATTACGAGAATAAAATGATCAAGTTATTTTGATATATATATATATATATATATATATATATATATATATATATACAAATACACACAAATATATGCATATAAACAAACAAACACATGCTTTTAATGTACACACACATACACGGGACACACACACATATATATTTATATATATATATATAAATATATATATATATATATATATATATGTATATATAAAATATAATCATATTGTCTTTTTCCAGATATATCCTTATTGATATTTTACACCGTCACACACACACACACATCCATCCATATACGTACAGATATATATATATATATATATATATATATATATATATATATATATATATATATATATATATAACACACACAGCATGCTTCCCACGTACACACACATGCACGCACGCATACACATATATATATATATATATATATATATATATATATATATATATATATATATATATATATATATATATATATATATATATATATAAAATGCAATCATATTGTCTTTTTCCAGATATATTTTTATCATATTTTACACTCCACACACACATGCATACATACATCTATCTATCTGTCTATATATATATATATGCATGTATACGTAAATAAACATTAAATTAAAGTCATGATTAAAGGCAATATGTATGTCTTTGATATTACAAAGAATGAATAATAAATGAATTTTATACAAATATAGATAATTTCCCCCGCCCAAAAAACAAAACAAATAAAACTAATAGTGACCGTTATTTTCATCCGCGGCAAAAATGGATCGTTAATAGAAAAAGACAACACGAACGATGAGTCCATTTTTTTGTTTGCTTTCATCCTTTTATTCTTTCTTTCGAAACATGAGTTGTTCACATGAAATTGCAGCAGTGTAAATAACATCGGAATTAATGTATCTGTAAATAGGCAAAGACGATTTGGGTTCTTCTCACTATGTGAAACAGAGAAAAGGTTTATCGGTATTACATTTGGCACCGTGTCAACTGAGGATGAAAAACAAAAATTCAAAATTAACATGCCAAAGGCTGTAAGAAACCAGAGCTGAAATTCAGAAACTCAGCATATTTCACCTATTTTCGACGGCATGCCGAAAACGTCTTCCGTAAAATAAACCATCAAATATTCAGATAAACAAGACCCAAAAACCATAGCAAAACAACAACAAAAAACAAAAACTGTTTAAGGAATGGCTGTTTTGTTACAAAATAGAAGGGAAAAATATGTGCTCCTCAGATTAAACACAATCATATTAATTAAAGTATCGATGCCTGCACGGGAAGGAATGTAGATAATGATTACTCGTAAGTTTGTCGCGACTTGAATCTGCGTATAACTTAGTTTCGACGACATATTTAATATGACTGTATATTTTGACAACCCTTGTTTCCTTGACAGGTTATCGCTTCTTTCGTTAAAAAAATCTTCAGATCTGATTTGCAGAATAAAATTAATACAAAAAAAAGGGATCCAATTTGTGTAACAAATATAACTACATAGGCATCGTTGATTGGTTTATGTTAGCAATAAATCGTTACATGGTGGTAAAATGATTTACTTTATTTCTATTCTAAGATTTCCATTTCTTGATGTAAAAAGTGTGTTTGTGTTATTTTGGTCAAACAGTGTTCATCATTATATTCGTTATCATTGTCATCATTATCACAGCCATCATCATCATTCCCATGACCGGAGATGGCCGTAGTTCTGATTTGCAATTGAGCAGTTGATCTGTTCACTTCATATAGTTGAAAGCTGGAGAGCTTTTCATTCGTTCTTAGCGTGTCTTGTACAAGCGGACCTGTTGCTGACCCATCCTATTCCAGGTCGAACTCCAGACAATGTCCTCAAACTTAAAGACAGGCAATGGTCACTGAGAGGTGGCCATTGATTCCATTGCGGAAAATCTATGACTTGGCCGTCACTTTTACTCTAGGAAGCCCTCCACCCAGAGATGCCGTTCCATCAATGCATTGGCTGTCTGAATAGTTATAGATCCCAGTCTATTACCTTATGATAAATGCCCGTTGAACCTACGAAAAAGTTAATCAGGTCTTGGTTTTAATCCTACTGGGTGCCTCGTTAAAGTACAACACGGGGAACATTGGTTCGGGAACCCGTTCAATCATTGATGTTCCAAGCAGTAGTACAGGTTTCCCTGGTAATAGAAGCACTCTTTGTACGATCTGACATGACAGTATCGAATAAACTAGAGATAAATTAATCAAATGCATGCTGATCTAACAACATAATATTACTAACAAGCAACAACTATTACTTATAAATCACTAGCAGGCTCCGCAAAGTAAGATATTACTCGCTACTTCAATTCTTTGAAACAAACATTTTATATGAACATTTCATTCATAAATTGGCTTGTTATACTTAAGGAAAGTTTTACAAATAGATGCCAACTTGTTGAAAGCCGTGTAAAATGCAAATTTCAAACACTTTTCTGCACTATATAAGACGATATTCTTAAACAGAACTATTTTTGATATTAAAAAAAAATATTCAAATTAATTAAACCTGAAGAGTGATATTGCCTAGAAGTAGATAATATATAATACAGATATTGTGCATTTAGTGTGTAAAGTAGAAGTGGGTCATTTTAATCTCAGACTTCATGGGAGAAATTGAGCTCCAATTTCGCATTTATTCACATAGATTCCATAATATAAGTCTTACATAATTAACTATTATGTTTCTCTAACTCTTCAAAAGTTGAATGTATAACTAATTCTAATTTCTGTTTTCCCATCCTTACACTATATCAATTTTATCTTATAAATTTTTCCCTGTTCTGTAACCCATGAAATAAAAATAATTGTTTGTACGGAAAATAAGGATCTACGTATATCAAATCGTCTTTAAATTAAATGACAGCAGAAGAATTATCGTTGAACCGTTAAAAGGTGAGCTTAAACATTAATTCAATACTTAAATGAAGCGATCAATTTTAACTTCTTCTGTAATTTATTGCTGCCTATCGCATCTACTCCTCCCTATCTAATGTGATGTTAACCAAGACAAGATTCCTCCACAAGAGCTAGTTTAAAGGCCTCCCGAAGAGGGTGGCTTTTAAGTTAGTTTATAATAAAACATGCACTGCACTTTTGTATACAAAGGAAAATAAGAACTACACACCTTGAGTCATGAAAGCAATGATAATTGGCTAGTATAATATATTAATATATATTTTTAAACTCGCATAATCTGGCAACCCTGAATCTGAGCTCAACGAAAATCGTTCCCTGCGCCTAAATTTTTAGGGCTTTTAAATGAGCTATTGAAATCGGATCAGTGGGAGCGAAGGAGTTACTTAGACACACAGACACACAAACACGCACACATATATTGTACTTTATATATATAAGATAAATCACAGAATTTGAACCAATCTGCACTAAATAGGACTAGTGGTTTTAAAAAGAAGAAAGTGGAACTTCACACACGCACCATCAGTATTCTCCCTGGTAAAGGCATATGTGTCCAATATGCAAGTTCAAAATACAGCTCAAGCGGCTTAAGCCAATTGAGTATTAATAAAAGAATCTGACTTCTTCAGGCAATGCGACATTATAGATGGTTAAATATGTGCCACGAACTGTTGTTTGACCAACACAGTCTTTGGTGTATATTGGTCCGTATCGGTTGGGTTGCTCTGTTAAACTTCGCGATTGCCTTCAGGCCAATACACTAACTTCACACTGTTTTTGTTTCTTAAAATTATTCAACCATTTATTTCACCAAGAGAAATATTTTTGTACAGTGTAACCCGGATATAAGAGAACCGGATATAAAAGAAACCCGTATATAAGAGAGATTTTCTCTGGTCCCAAATTAGAGCTTGTGTTAATGTATATAAAATAGACCAAACCCGGATATAAGAGAAACCCCGATATAAGAGACTTCTTCTCCGGTCCGGACAACTCTCTTATATCCGGGTTACACTACTGTATAATCAAATAGCACAACGCATGTGATTAGTATCGGTAAAACAAGTAATTGCGAGATGAAGAACCGAGTGTAAGTAACTCCTCAAAATCTAGCATTTGCATATTCATCTGTTCAATACCAAGCGAAAAGAATTTTAGTGGGAGAATCTCTTATTTTAACAGGAAATATTTCCTCACTAATTGCGGACTCGTCAATTTTTTTTTTTTTTACGGGTCTCGAAACCATCAAGGGACCCTATGAATTAGAACGCATTTCAGAAATACAATATTTTACTAACGACCTGTGTGGCTGTTTCTTTTTGTTGTTGTTGTTTTTTAATTAGGAAGATTTTTCCCTTTCAAATCCTTAAACATAACATATTCTCTATCGTTTTCCACAGACAATATTTCACAGGTTTGGTTTAAGATTGGGCTCTTTAGCGTTGAGAGGGCATTTAGTCTAGGAGAAGAACAACTCTGAATTCACAAAAAGGTCCAAAAGGAAACGGCTTCCGGCAGGCTTGCGGTCTTTTTTTATATTGGTCCGTGAATTGACGAATCCGCAATTAGACCGAACAACTGCGCTTTGGCTAAGGGACACGTGATCGTGATAATAATCAATACTAACTGAAACGTTGAACTGATGTAAAATTTTATATGCGTTTCCTTGAGGACACGGTCCCACTGAAACAGTGAGTGATGACAAATTGATAATAAATTAAAGAGATGCTGGCGAGAGGGCAATATTTCACTGTGTTAGTGTTTCTTCAGTAATTTTGCTTTACTCACATCAAACCCAGAAAAATGACCACGAACGACCTCAACACTACATAACTGACTAATATCATGCAAGATACGCTTGACCGACAATGCAAGTTTTTTTTTCTGCAAACCTTCTAAAAAGTGAAAACACGAATGAAGTGATAAGACACGGAGGATGGAATATGCGACACAGAAATGTATAGAAATAGAAAAAATGGCTCCCGGAAAATATGCGAAACAAGAAAATTTTGTTTTAAACTTATTTACAGTTATTTGATTGTTCTTGAATAAACTTTGAAGATGGAAGCCAGAGTATGAATGTTGCAACCATTACTGAAGGCCTGAATGATGTTGAATAGACTTTGAAGATGGAAGGCAGAGTATGAATGTTGCAACCATTACTGAAGGCCTGAATGATGTTGATTGGACTTTGAAGATGGAAGCCAGAGTATGAATGTTGCAACCATTATTGAAGGCCTGAATGATGTTGAATAGACTTTGAAGATGGAAGGCAGAGTATGAATGTTGCAACCATTACTGAAGGCCTGAATGATGTTGATTGGACTTTGAAGATGGAAGCCAGAGTATGAATGTTGCAACCATTACTGAAGGCCTGAATGATGTTGATTGGACTTTGAAGATGGAAGCCAGAGTACGAATGTTGCAACCATTACTGAAGGCCTGAATAATGTTGATTGGACTTTGAAGATGGAAGCCAGAGTATGAATGTTGCAATCATTACTGAAGGCCTGAATAATGTTGATTGGACTTTGAAGATGGAAGCTAGAGTATGAATGTTGCAACCATTACTGAAGGCCTGAATGATGTTTTTCGTCCGACTATTGTTCTGTTGGGAAGACATGCGGCTGACACAGGATGATTTTAAACTGTTATCTTTCTAGCTGAATAACTGAATCGGTTTTTCAATAGTTCTTAGGACAAATGGTGTCAGGATAGCTGAACGTCTTATCTGAAAACCTGGAAAAAAGAAACTCAATTGGTTTGGTATTTTTTTTTAGATATTACACATTTTGTGGGATGGGGAATTATCCCATGCTCTTATACGATTTGGACAATTTTGCTGTTTCACCCGGTATATATACTGCCGGATAATATAAACAAATTGACGAGTTTAAAAAAAATCTTAAATCCAATTTTATGGCAAGGATATGCGAATTAAAATTCAGCATCTGCAAACTTTTAAATAACTAGGAAGTGTTTCAGCTGAGTACGGAATATGCGACACCGAAAGCCGATGACGCGTTGGCATAGCCAAAGATGCATTCCAAAAGCTAAGTAAGGTATTAAGAAACTAGGAAATTTTGTTAGAAACAAAGAGAAGAGTACTGAACTGTTATGTAATATCGGTCCTCCAATATGGGCAATCACTTCAAGGTAAAGATGTCTCTTGACGTAACAGAAATATGGTTCTACGGATGGATGTTAAAAATACCATCTGTTGAACATGTGACATTAACGAAGTTTTAGGGAAACTGGAAACAAATTAAAACTTAGAAACATAGTAGAAGAAAAATAACGTACCTAACGAACTTGTTTAAATGGTTGACAGAACCCGGATTAGGACAGATAGAAGAAAGTCAATCTTTACTGAGAGCTACAAAGCACATGAGATTGTAGAGAGCCGGAATAATCCACCTCATAAAGCGACACATAACATAAAAAAGTAAAATTACCAATCGGGTTTTCGTTCCTAACCTTTAATGGATGGCGTAGTCAGCATATTGATTTTGTCATTATTTCTCAAGACCCGTAAGTTGTTGATATGCCGTTAAACAAATAAATCAAATAAAATTTCTCCTTATAGTTACGTGTGATCTCCATTTTAGTTGTAGCTGTTCAAAGTTTTGAAGTTATTTTTTGATAAATTCTTTACTTAGGAATCTGCAGCTACATTTTTAAGATCTGTTGAAAGACAGTTTTCCTTAAGATCTAGTTTTGAGGAAGCTATTTTATTGCATGACTCAAGTACTTATATTAAGAGATTGATTTTGTAGCATTTTGCGTTGCTTGACCAATCTACCCCGGAGGCAGCCTATTAAATGTTCAAATATCTTATTTTCTATATTAAATTTATTCTAACTAATCGAAGGTAATTGAAGTGTGTACAGTTTATTAATTCCACATCGTGAATTTTTATGATGGATCCAGGGTAGGTTATATCACTGCTTTCATTCCATTTCCAGATCATAGATTCTTTTCTGAAAACGATTATTTTACTTCTGGGAATATTTGATCAAGATTTTTTTGTTGTTCAATCTCTTTCATTTTTTATTTTTTGTTTTTACAGTAAGTTTCACTATTTACAAGGCCCAGGGTGGCAAGCGAGGTAAAGGGTTATGTTAGGAGGCCATTTGTGTGTATAGGAGTGTAAGGTAACTGTTTAGCCCAGTTTTAGAACAGGTTAAGGTTGTAGTGATCGGGGAAACATCCTGTTAAAAGTTGGTCCCGCTGTTCGAGTAGAGCATAATTCTCACCGATGGAATACAGAAGGAATGTGGGAAGTTTACTACTATGTAAGTGGCATGGCATCTTCTTGTCGTGAAGGTTTGACTTGTACAATCTATAATGTCATCAGCATAGCCTCCCTAAATATCAGTGCGCTGGAACGAAAACTGGGACGCTGTTTTGGTACGGTAAGTTTAAAAAATGAAGATTGAATCCTTCACCTTTATGCTAGTACTCGCGCAGAGCACAGTCTACAAAATAGTCTTCGGCTTCGGCTTCTGGTAATATTAACATCATTATGAGACAAGCCAAAAGAGTTCACTCCTCTTGCAATAAAGACAGCCGCTTTCTCTGCGAGAGTCGGTGCTAAAAAGAGGCGGAACAGTTAAGAATAACATGTTTTCATTCCGACGCACGCCAACCTCTCATTAAAGTCTCTCTGTTATTCAAAAATAGCTCAGCAGAATTCCAACCTTTAAATAAACATTTTTATTTTCGAATAGTTTAATTTTTGTTCATAAACAATTTTTTTTTTTTTTTTTTTTTTTTTTTTCTCCAAATTTCCCTGGAATTATTAGGAGTGCCATCTCTGTCGCACATTTCATGCCAACAGCTATTAATTTAAATTCCTTTTCAATGAAAATTTAATTTACTTTAATTTTCAAGTCTATTCTCAGTGTTCGCCTTCGAGATTCAGAAACAACAAAAATAAAGAAACTGTTCGTTGTTGGAGGGGGGGATTTCGGGGAAACAAGTTTTAAATTTTGCGCAGATAAATTCGTGTACTTTTATAAACAGTAAATTCTTGTTTTTAAATGTACCACAGATACAGTTGTTCCGTTTTTCACATCGTTAAAAAACTAAATATGTCAAGCTGATCAAGAAATAATGAAAGTCTAAGATATTTTCAAATGGCCTGTATTTATTTTACTTAGCAACTCGTTTCAAATAAAATATTTCATGGTGTTGAAATTAATAAACACACGCACACATGCATATATATATATATATATATATATATATATATATATATATATATATATATATATATATATATATATATATGAGGTCATCCCATAAGTTCTGTCCGAATTTTGAATAAAGAAAACAAGTGACCAAATGTTACATTTAATTACAGATTCAATCAACAATGTATTTTCCCTGATTATCTATGACTTCCTTCCATCTATTAACAAGCATACTAATTCCATTACTGTAAAATTCTTTTTGGTTTTGTTTCGAGGAACTCACAATTGTCAGTTTTAACCTCTTCCTGTGTTACAAAGCTGATTCTTCCAAATGATTCTGTAAGCTACGAAACAAATGGTAGTCTGAAGGAGCAAGATCGGGAGAATAAGGTGAATGAGGAATTTTCTCCCAACCAAGTTTTTCGATCTTTTGTGACGTGATTCTTGTGTGGGGTCGCGCATTGTCCTGATGAAACATCACCCCTTTCCGATTCACTAGAGCAGGTTTTTTTTTACTCAAAGCTTGGTTCAAACGCTCTAATTGCTGACAGTATATTTGAGCATTAATTGTTGCATTAGGTGGTAAGAATTCAAAATGGATTATTCCTTGGCGATCCCACCAGATTGAAAGAAGAAACCTTTGCCCATGAAGTTCCCTTCTCGGCTGTGGCTGGGGTCCTTCCCCTTTACCAAGCCACTGTCTACGACGCTTAACATTTTAATAAAAGATCCATTTTTCGTCGCCAGTCACAAAAAGGTAAAACAAGTTGGCGAAAATGGAGAGAAGAGCAGATGTCAACTCGGGATTTGAGGTTGTTTTCAGACAATTCATGAGGCACCCATTTTCCAAGTTTAGGAACTTTACCAAGTTATTGAAGATGACGATGAACAGTTGTATGGTTTGAACTGAGAACCACTGCCAATTCCTCAACTGATAAAGCGAGATTTTCTTCAAGGGCTGCTTCAAGAAGCCTTTTGTCAAACTCAACTGGACGTCCGGTTCGATCTTCATCTTCTAGGGTGAAGTCTCCACCTCTGAATTTTACAAATCATCTTCTACAAGTTCTTTCATTCACAAATTTCTCTCCATAATCTGAGTGAATGTTTCTAGCCGCTTTCTTGAACTCATAAAGCATTATGTGCCTCAAATGATTCTTGGGTACTTCCATGTTAGCAGGGTTATAATAAAAACAAAATTTTATTTTATTGTTTTCTGAAATAAAATTTGATCAGTTTAAATGCATCTAAGCATAAAAATAATATTCAGCTCTATTAGACATTATAAAATACTTTTTAAATTTCGTTCATTTTAACAAAAATTTAAAATTCGGACAGAACTTATGGGATGACCTGATATATATATATATATATATATATATATATATTCTTAGCAGTTACTGTCAGCAATACAGATATAATAAAAGGAGCCAATGAGAATTCGGATTGACTAATTGATTTCTTTTTACGATATATCAACACATTCCCGGTTATCTAAAGTCGAATCACTTTTTTTCTGCTAGTGAATATTGAATGGATTTTTTTTTAAATAACGATGATTTTCTAGATACAAGTCTCATTAATTAACCTATAGCTATGGGGGGATGGATTCATAGCTTTCTCTAGAGTGTTTGCGCGTGTGGAAGTAACGAACAAGACTGGAATTCGAAATCAGACTTTTCTTTGCGAGGAGAATCCAGAAGATCGTAAAGGAAGCTTTTATTTTCTAGAACATACCAAGAAAATGCCTCCTATCTGATCCTCAAAAGAAAAACTAATGAATGCTACAAAATCTGTCTTTATTCACAAATCCAGCGCATCATGTTGAAAAAACCCGTTTTTTTCCCACATACCAGTCGAATGACTTCCCTTTGCAGCATCTACCCTAGAACTGTCTTCTGCACAGACTGAGTGTCACTGATTTTGCGGGCAAGGGGTACCTGACTGGACAATCCCTATATATATTAATTAGGGAATAGGAAAAAGTTAAACCAACAATGGAAAAGTAAAAGACAGCACATGCTTACGTCATGTCTTCTCTGGACATGAACAATAATTTATATCAAAGAGTACTGACCATTCGTCTTCTTCTGTCTTCCTGAAACCTGTTCTTTTATTACCCTTTCTCCTTTTTCTTTTTATGTGTCATGTCCTTTCTGGACGTAGGCGATCATTGCTCTCCACCTCCCTCTATCCCTTGCAGCTCTCAACAAGTTTCTTCCCTCTGCTTCCTCCCCCAGACAACGTTCTGTCATCCACCTGCTCAAGCTCGTCAGGTATGCCACACGCCGCTTTCCCTTGTCTCTCTTTCCCTCTATTCGACCCGTGAGTATCAGATTCTCCAGGCCCTTCTTCCTCATTATGTGTCCCAGAAACTTTAGCTGCCTCTTTCTAATGTTAAGTATAAGCCTTCTCCTTGTTTATAATCTAAGACCTCATCGCTGCTCACGCGCTCGGTCCATGATATCCTTAGCATCCTTCGGTAGAACCACATCTCCGTCGCTTCGAGTCTCTGCTTCATCTTTGAAGAAATCGTCCAACATTCGCTGCCTTAAAAAAAGAACAGTTGTCACGTAACAGCTCAGTACTCCTCACTTCTCCATAATAATATATTTCACTCCCAGTAACCCCTTTAGTTCTAGTGACATTATCGCTTAGTTTTGAAAGAAATGAATTTAAAAAAATAAAACAAAAATAATTTAGGAATACGGTGATATTTTTTGAAATAATTTCTGCAAGAGGTTGTTATTTTAATCACGTCATGTCTGTTATTTGTAATAATTATAACCTCGTAAATAATAGCACATTTCTATATGCCATGTGAACCGGATAAGTCTACTACAATATACTGTATGCTTAAAATATGCTGCTCCATAAATATATAGCATAATATTTATGAATAAAAATGACAATAGGAAAACTGGTAATTGCTGACGCGTTTCGTCCAATGTGGACTTTATCAAAGCAAAATACGAAAATGAAATTAAATGAACAAAGTAACTAACAAAAACAGAATGTACCTAGCAACTGGAATGTAGAGAAACGTTGTTTTCATATTTTTTAACTGAAAAATAACGTCAGAGATTGTCACGTGTGGAGAATATTGTCATTATATCTGTGTTGATGTATTCAACCATTTTCTTTCGATTTTATGAATCTGTTGTGCATATTTGTTTGTAAGAGCATTAATTTTGTTAATTTTGCACTCGGAGAGTGCCGCCATAGAAAATTATCCAAATATTAATTTACGCCCAGGCTTTTTCCCTATTTCACCTTTCTTTCGTCGGTAAGAAAGTGAATGAAATCGAGATGCTAAGTCTGGATCGAAATATTTCGAACTGTCTTTAATCGGAATTTGGTTGACGTTAACTCGTTTCAACTAATATGTTTATATTTTAAAACTAAACCTTGTGACGTCAGTTTAAAATTAACTCCAACTTTTTTCCTTACATGTAAATTATAATAATTACAAACTGTATTTTTGAAACGTGACAATTTACATGAAAATATGTTGTAAAATGTCCAAGTTTTCGGCTAAAATCAAGAAATTTGGAACTTTATGTAAAATTGTTACAATATAAGGATAAACGAGTTTGTCTGTTTAAACTGACACTGGGAGGCAGGAGTTGAAAGTATCGTCGAATTTTTCATATTTTTGCTTTAAATGTTAAATGTATTTGAATTATACAGGTTCCGGGAGAAATACCTTCCACATGTACCTCCTAGAAATACCTATTACTGTATTACCTGAAATGTGTTTTTGGGAACGATATATAGAAGTTATTTCTGTCGAACCCTGTATATATAAAGATGTTATTAATATTTAACTTATTTACATTTTTTTTACATTGTGTTTTTACATAATGTTTTTACGTCATGTATTACGTTAACATATCGTACAAAAATATATCTATTATACAAAGGAAAAAAGAAAGAATGGATAAAATAGAGAAAGAAATAAAGACGGGAAAAACAAGAAAAATGAAGATATATAAAAGGAAAAAAAGAAAGAATAAAACCATGTTCTAAATGAAATCACGAGTGAAAAAGAATAATGAAAATAAAAAAGGGAGCTCAAATGGAAGAAAGAATTGGTGGCAGTAAAATGAGGCGAGAAAAAATAGAAAGTATTTATGAGGGAGTAGAAAAATGCAAGAATGCGTGATATAAACAGAACAAAACAAAGAATATGAAAACAGAAAGGAGGAAGCCAGAAAACATGGAAGGTAGAAGAAAGGAGGAGAGAAAGAAAAATGAAAGCAACATAGAAGAAAATTATAGATAAGAAGAAAATGGGGAAAGAAAGAAAGAATTTTGAAAAGAATGGAAAGAAGAAAATTAAGAAAAGTGAATGAAGGAATAAAAGCAATAGGAAGGAAAACAGATGTAGGTAGGAATGAATTAATTAAAGAAAGAAACAAAGAAAGAAAGGATTACAGAGACAAACGGAAATAAATAAATATAGAAAGAAAGAAAGAAAGAAAGAAAAAGAAAGAAAGAAAGAAAGAAAGGATTTTGCAAAGGATTGAATGAAGGGACATATAGAAGACAATTAGAAAAAGGAATGAAAGATCAAAACCATTAAAAAAAGAAAAAATGAATGTGAGTAGGAATGAATTAATTAAAGAAAGAAAGAAACGAACAAAGAAAAATGAAAGAAAAAAGACATAGATACAAAGGGAAAGAAAGAAAGAAAGAAAGAAAGAAAGAAAAAAGAAAGAATTTTGCAAAGAATGGAAGGGGGAAATGAAAGAAAGAAAATCAGAAAAAGAATGAAGGATCAAAATGAATAAAATTTAATGTCGGTAGGAATTCATTAAATAAATAAATAAATAAATAAATAAATAAAGAAAGAAAAAAAGAAAGAAAGAAAGAAAGAAAGAAAGAAAGAAAGAAAGAAAGAATAATAGGGAGAACAGAGATAAGGTAATGAATGAATTTAATAAAATAATCAAAAATGATAGACGAGAAGAGAACAATAATGTAGGGAGAAAAGGAATAAAATCGAAAGAATTAAATAAAGAAACATT
The DNA here is from genome assembly GCA_903632075.3 of Acanthosepion pharaonis. NCBI lineage: Eukaryota > Metazoa > Mollusca > Cephalopoda > Sepiida > Sepiidae > Acanthosepion > Acanthosepion pharaonis. The sequence continues at coordinate 369,032 of CAHIKZ030003940.1, forward strand.
AAAGAAATACAGATATAAGGAAATAATAATAAAAAAAAAAGAATGAAGAGGAGGAAGAAAGAATATAAACAGTAGACAAAGAAGGAACGACCAGAAGAAAAAAAAGAATGTGGGGAAAACAGAAAGAAAGAAAGAAAGAAAGAAAGAAAGAAAGTAAGAAAGAAAGAAGTTAAAGAACGGACGTGTTGAATAGAAAAGTAAGAAAAGAAGATGAAAAATACAAGAAAGCATGAATATAGGTCGAGGCGCGAAAAACAACTTAAAAAACAAAAGAAAATACAGAAATAGGGAAAAAAATAGTGTTAAAAACGAGGCAAAGTGGAGTAATGGATAGCGGCTCGGATTGTGGAATCGGAGAGCCGAGTTCAAATTCAAGTCGAATCCATTATATTCACAAATTCCAGTCGAATCCATTACTTTCTTATACCCTTGGGTACAAATCCTCTTTTTCTACCCTTGGGTATGAATCATCATTTTCTCCTCCCAGGAAAATAGCAGGACAGAGAGAGTTCTATATCCCTGGATGGCAACTGGTCAATCGCAGAAAGAAATAGCAACCTGTCGAAAAATACATGATCGTCTACGTGTGTTTCACGCATGACACATAACTGACTGAAGGAGAAGCACACCGAAAGCAAGAAATTTTCGAGAAATGGTTAAAACGGTTCGATTAGTTTGTTTTCTTAGTTTCACATTACAGGAAGTATAAAATGGTGAGCGTAGAAAAGGAATAACTTTATTGATTATTTCCCGCTTTAATTTCAGGAAACGAACAATCTGAAGAGATGCACAAACCGCGTACAACGTTGAAAAGTAATAAATCTAAGATTATATACACGTGCATGAATGCATCCACACACATACACATATACCTACATACAAACAAATAACGCAACGAATTACTCAGTCATATACATTTATTGATGGATAAGGTATGTCGATACGTACAGGTATTCCTTTGTTAACAAAAAAAGGAATCGACATTTATCCTCATGTATGCGTTTAAAAACCGACACATAGGCACAGGTACACACAGATACATCATTTCGTTCGCCTTCTGATTTTTGTTCGGTTTTTTTGTTTTTTTTACCTTTATTCACAAAATTTTCATCTCACTGAGAAATTGATTTTGGGAACTGCATTACGCTGACAACTTTTCATCATACTCTCATTTTTTTACCTGTCTCTCAAAAATTTTTGTCACTCAAAAAACTGTTTTACAGGACTGAGTCTAGCCGATAACTTTCACCATAACCTCTCTCTCTCTCTCTCTCTCTCTCTCTCTCTATATATATATATATATATATATATATATATATATATATATAATTATTTATTTAAAATTATAACATGAATATGTTATAAAATCACTACAACAATAGCCATTTTGTTTCAACACATCCGGTGTCTTATTGTTGGTTATTGGAATTTATTCCGTATACACCAATCCTATATATATATATATATATATATGATTGATTCTATGTGTGATTATTTCTTTGTATGTAAATCATATGCTGCCTAATGTTTTATGTTTATTAAAAACTATCGATCCGCAGTACATAAAAAATTCCTATAAAAAAAAACTACTACTAAGACATTACACTATATTATTGAACTATATACTTAGTTCATGACATAAAAACTGAATACACTTGTAAAATAGAATACGTGGATTTAACACATCACAAGAAATATTTAAATAAAATTCTCACTTAAAAAAATTTTGAAAAACAGCGTTGCGTTTTTGCACGTTTCGAGATCTTACACAACCGTCAATAATAGCAGATATTCAAAAAACATCTTTCGGTCGACATACAGATATATCGTCTCATGTTTTTGATTTTATAAGGAAAAAAAACACATGCCTGATGATGGATAGAAGTCTATCCGTAAGTACTAGCATTTTAACATCAAATAAACTGAAAAACTACAGACAACAAGTTTTTCTTCAAGGATCAAAACTCGCACTATGGATGAACAGGATTTTAATGCATATATTATGTTTTCTAGCGATGGATGTCGCCAATAATCGCATTAATACTTCTGATTGATTCTATGTGTTATTATTTCTTTGAATGTAAATCATATGCTGCCTAATGTTTTATATATATATATATATATATATATATATATATATATATATATTCATTATTATTTACGAATTCATAAGTCACTTAAGTCCTGGTTAAACCAAATTTATAAATAATTATATTGGATATACTACAACATGCCTATCAAGAAGACTCGCGTTATATATCTCTGACTATAGCTCAATTTGGTATGATTTCTATTCACACGGTGACCTACCGAACTACATCCGTAACATGCATGTTGATAATACAAATACAGTAGCCCCATCCACATGTAAAAAGAAATATATAATGGAAGCATTATTCATTTTTAAAAAAGCCAACACTCGGTAACAACAACTTTGAACACGGCCACAATGTATAAAATTTGTTTGGAAAATAAAACATTCTTGTAACTCTAGAGGCATACATAAAAGTTCTATACATTCATTTAAAAATAAAAATAAAAATATCTTCCTTGATAACGGCTAAAAGTATAGCCGGAAGCGCTCAGACATAAAGGCATTCGGACAATTCCTACATAATTTATGTCCAGAAAAGAGGAAAATTATGAGAATATAAGAAAAATTAAATAAAAAAAAAATAAACGTTATACCTTGTCAGTCCTTTTTAATGAAACTTCCATAAAAGAGGCATTGCTGCCAAAATGCACAATCATATATATATATATATATATATATATATATATATATATATATATATATGAAAACAATAAACAAAAACTAAAAATTCTTGAAGCTATATACATAAAACAGTTGGAACCTAAACTGAACAAAATAAACTATGAAAACTCCACAAATATATTTAAATGCCTATGATTGATAACAGAAGCCATTGGTTTATACCAAATGCTTCCTGTATTTAACTTTACGTTTTCACTCTCTCGTGGGCATGTGTGATTTCATGGGCCGCGGTGCGATTTTCGCTTCCAGCGTCTCGTATGTACGAGTTTGTCGTTGCTTGGAAATCTTTCATGCAAACAAAACAGACTATCCTTGTTGCCATGTCCGTCTATTGTTTCATTTATTGTAATATACCTGTCATCTCTGATAATGGCTTATGCAAGCCGAAAGCTTAAATAGGATTAAAAAAAAACATGTATCAATATGGTGATTTTCTTTCGTCTTTAAATGATAATGTTATCAACCATATCAGACGATATGAAAGGAATTTGCTTAAATCAATGGACAAACCTTGTCTATATTATTTAAGAAAATATGCATTAATGAAAAACTCCTGTCTAAATACACAATATAAGGTGTGCTCAACATAGTTGAAGTATAAATCATAGTTTAGCACTGTTGGTTTTGAAGAAACACAAAGGTGCCTGTGCCTGTGCCTGTGCCTGAGCGGACGTCTTCAAAAGAGATTAGCTAACAACTCACGCAGACGAGTGTACGCGTAAATGCACAACCAAGTATTATGTACAGCGTATACTTAAGCAGCAAAAAGTTATTCAATAAAATTTTACCGACACCGGCCGCTTAATTTTCTCTATTTAATTTTTCTATAATTATTTTTTACTGGTTTATAGTATCAGTTATTGGAAATTCTGACCAAATATATATAAAAACTAGTCAATATCTTCTCTTTTTTCTACACGGAATTGAGTGTATCATTCAATCATCTTTTGTCCTTGCCAGTTAAGTTCATGTGCCAATTAGAGTAAACTGTTTTTTTTTCAGGATAACATATCGTGATGAGAAGTTATCAAAACATGACGATAAATACAAATCTATTCAACAGAAAACACAAAACAGTTCGATTGGTTAAGCAATCTGGATTCAAGCAGAGAAAACAACATTTTTTATGCTAAAGATCACCCAATACAATGCTCAATAGCCACTCGAGGTAAATGGTTATAGTGTCGTATTGTAACAGCAAAAGAAGGCCAGTTTATGTAGGAAATATAAAGATTAAGGCTAAATCTGAAGAAGTCGAGATTACCGTAATCGGGAAAACATCCTTCCAGGAGTCTATTCTATAAAGCAACAGTTCTTGGAAATAAGATCTCCGAGTGGAACGTAATTCTTACTAATGGAATACGAAAGTAATGTAGACGATTTGCTCCTGTGTCCGTGACAAGGTGAATCCTAGCTGAAAAGGTCAGGGCTGGTATAACCCAGAAATGTAGCTCGTCGATACGATAGAATAGCGAGGAGCCTGCGATATTTCATCTGTCGGAAAGTGGTTGTAGGCTGGAAAATAATTCCTCGCTCAAAAGGCCGGGTATGTGCGTTTGAACCCTCTCACGACAAGCAAGTTAAGACTGAGCAACTCCAGCCCATATGTGGAAGTAATATTCCATTTTTTTCTCTAAGTTGGATTTTGTATAGATAGAGTATAGTAGGAGGAGTCAGATACTTACTGGAGCAGCACAAAGAATCGACAATTTTCCCACCATCTTTGGGAATAGATAGTATATATGAAGCACTTGAGGTTAGTGATGATATTGAGCCTCAACAGAGTTTGAAAATAACGCTGAATGAATGCTAAACGAATTGAAAAGACGATTAAATCAAAGGAATATGCGAAGCTCTTCAGTAAAATGAATAGAGAACTTTGGCTGCTTGGCGTTTGTTTACGTTTGTAAAAACAATATGTTAGATTTGGCTGATCCGTTCCCTTGAGTGAAGATGGTTCAGTAGTAGAAGCACTGACTAACACCAAATAGATTGGGTTTCGATCTGGGCTTGAGGCATTCGGTTGTTAAGTCGCACTGAGGAGCTGTGATACAGCGAAACAGTACAGTCACCGAATGACATATATATTTCTTTTGAATGGATTAAGACCGACCATTATTTAATATATTTTCTGTGTATACGTTATTTTTATAGGTACAATTTAAGTAAATAATGTTTTGTCATTGTTTACGTTAAAATACGTTTCGTGTGTAGACATATTCGAACGAGAAAAATGGTCAAAGATGGTGTTCCTAAACAGTAATTCGGATTTTGCTAACCAGACGCTTCTCTGTAGCTTAACGGTAGAGCACGTCAGGCCAAATGTCGGTTACCGGATCGATTCCAGTTGAAGAAAGCATATCTTCTACGTAATTTCTCGCATATTCAGGCGGATGAATTGAATACAGTTTAATTTGAAAAAAAAAAACAGCGAATTTACTTAGATAATTGTATCTATAAAAAAACCAAAAACAACTTATTGTTTTATTGGAGGTAAATTCAGTATTCTGTATATATATATATATATATATATATATATATATATATATATATATATGTGTGTGTGTGTGTGTATATATATATATATATATATATATATATATATATATATATATATATGTGTGTGTGTGTGTGATTTTTATGTTTGTTTTTAAATTACCTATGTAAAGATGCATTTACCGTAGTGGTTATCAGGTTGAAAAGTGGAATTCATGGGTGAGATTGAAATTCTAGCATAAGCCATTGCGTTTGCTTTCGCTTTCGCACAAATAGACGTTAAAAGCTATGCATTGATATGAGTTCAAACTAGGTTATCTTGCTTTAGTTGGCAACCAACGTAGAAGAAGAACTCTGAATTCCCAACCGTTTAGCTGTAGATATACCATGTCCACTGCGTAAAACTTACTTCTTGTTGTGGAAACTAATGCAGCACAATATGGTATATCAGGTTTTGGTCCGACATTTAACACACACAACCACCACTAAACATATATATATATATATATATATATATATATATATATATATATATATATATATATATAACAGCTGGCCACTCGTATTCAAGGATACCCGCCTACTAGGGCAGCTAGCCAATCCCTATTGCAGACGCTTGCTCAGGCACATTTGTGTTTGCTCAACACCCACGAAGCCCACCAGTGGTTTATACTTCAACTATATTGGGCAGACCTTA